>CAJFCP010000184.1:530144-558062 GCA_904066005.1 Synergus itoensis
AATTGAAATCAAATGAAATCCTTTATTAAGATTTCAGAGTGAATGGCCCCTCGCGTTAAATACGATAAATCTGCGAAAAATATACTGAAATGAGTCAAGATATACACTCCAGATATATTCGTATTGTTTATATTGTGCTTGCAAATCGTTTCACGCAAATAATTCCTATATTTTCATAAAATATCAAAAGTCCACGTGGAAAGAGTAGGGTTTCAAATCAAAGTTTCACGGCTGTCCACCGGGTGGAGAGGGGGGTTAAAAAAGTGGTAAAAAATTGTCCACGTGGTTTATGGATGGCCCCTCAGCAGTTTCAACATTCAGAAGCTATTAACCATTAACGTCACAATATTACCGTAATATAATAATATTATATAATAATATAATAATAATATTGTTAATTCCGAAATTATAAACTACTAATCTATTTTACGGATATTAAAAGTCATTTCTTCCTATTTTTTGTCGAATAATATAATTTAATCAACTTATTTTTTCAGCTGGAGCCGCTCCTGAGGAAAATAGCCAAAGGTCCAGCTCTGCACACAATCGTCACTCTCTCACGAAGGGTAAGTTAGCATAATTATGACGCCAATAATCTGCCCTGACTAAAAAAATAGTTAAACTATACACGGATAAAACTGTTGAGTAGATCTCACTGTAGCAAGGGTATATTATGGACAGACTCAGCTAAGCGGTTGGATTTACTAAACGTTGAGTAAATTTACCAAAAGCGTGTAGTAAATTTTAACCATCCAGTAGTCATTCTTACGATATTTTTAGTCATTCTTATGATATTTTAACCAACTAAACGGAAATTGTTGCATCTGCTATAACAGTTTTCTCCGTGTATTATTATTTAGCCAAACATTATAAATGGGAAATTGGAATTAAATATGTAAAAGAAATATATGAAAGCTAAAATTGCTTTAGATTGCTTTTTGTAAATTATTGTGCTTACTTTCAGCAAATACACTTTTAAAATCCAGTATCCAGTTTATAGTACTAAATTTATTCTCATAACATATTAATTTAAAAATAAGTATACTTGATTTTGTCACGTTTTTCGTGTCTGTGAATTCTGATAGTTTCTTGAAAATAGTACTAGGAAATATGTATTTACTCGAAATTTTTTTCTCAAGCGCGCCTCATGATCGGTTCTTTGATGCACGTCACTTCCCGGACATCACATCATGAGAGTCTGCATGTAGTGTGACACTGTGACACGCTTGCCAATTAAGTAAAGCACAGTTTTTTTTTACATTGTTTTTACACCTAGCGATTGAAATTTACTGATTTTAGTCGCACAGTGCCAGTGGGGTAAAAAATGTCTCTGGACAAATTGATATTCAGAAGAGTCATTTCCCAACCGATTCTATAGATATTTCTGATTGAATCAAAGTACTTTTCGAAAATCGGTACTGTTTAAAAAAAAATTTTCATTTTTGTTAATTAATAAAAAAAATAAACACCTTTTTTAAAAATCGGTTTTATGCGGAATTTTATTAGCTTGAATTTTAAAATAAAAAAATTTTAAAAAATAAAAGTCGAATACGCTATAACTAAAAGATAAAAAATAAGAATTAATTATTAATTATAAAATATAATTATTATACATTAATTAAATGTTTAAGTATTAAATTAATGAGAGAAACTATTAATTATTTGAGAAAAAATGTTTAATTAGCGTATTCGACAGTTTCGAGATGTCTACAATGATTTCCATTAAAAATTTCAATTTCATTAAATGATTTCTATTACCTAAACCATTTCCCTTTAGAATATTTTAATATATTAACTTTGTTACTTCGACAACTGTCGAGTACGCTAATTAAACATTTTTTCTCAAATAATTAATGCTTTTTCTCATTAATTTAATACTTAAACATTTAATTAATGTATAATTATTATATTTTATAATTAATAATTGATTCTTATTTTTTATATTTTAGTTATAGTGTATTCGACTTTTATTTTTTTTAATTTTTACATTTTTTTAATTTTTAGTGAAATGGAACTTAAAAATACGATTACTGAACTCTTTAACAAGAAGGCAAAGGAAATAACGATTACCGAAGTTCGGTAGACACTCGTCGACTTCGAGTAATCGTTACAGTCCAGATCGTAAAGGTTCTAGAAATAAATATTATAGATCGCTGAAAAGCCAAGATATCCAAATTTTACCATATTTACTTGAACGGCTACCGAACAAATTTTCTCCGTGTACTTTGAGTTGTTTCTTGTTAGCATCAGTGAATTTTTTGTCAGGATTGGCCGCCCCTAATATCTTGCCGTCCTAGGCCCGGGCCTAACTTGCCTTAAGGCAAGATAAGACAAGATAAGACAAGATAAGACAGATATTTTTGCAATCACTATAATGAATAAGAATTTTTCAGCATTTAGTAGCTCTCATATACTAAAACTGTTTGCTTCAATAACACATTTAATCAGAATTTTAACTTTAAATAATGTAACAGAGTGTGTATATATATATATATATATATATATGTGTGTGTGTATTTCTATTTTTTTTTGTTTGAGAGAGAGAGAGAGATAATAACAGCTAACAAAATTGTTGTATATTTGTTTCGTTTCCTTAGAACAAACGATGCATTGGTTTGCTCAAATCGGTGGTTCAGACAGCTCCGTTTCTCCCCCAGGTAAACAAAAAAGATTGACAAAAGTTTAAGCATTATGTAATTGAAATGTTTTTTTGCTTCATTTAATATTCTACTCGACCACTGAAAGGAATGGAAACATTGGCATTTGTCAAAAGACTTCCTTGCAGTATTTGTTAGATTTTAATCTTGTTTTATTTTGATAATAACAACAAACGAATTAGGCGCGCTAGAAAATTCCTTTTTTTTTATTTATAGAATAAACAAAGTTTTCTAATCCTGGAATTTTTTAATTTCTCTAAGTTTCTCTATTTTTACACGGATAAAACTATGGATATTAAACCGTAATATCTAACTATTTAACTATGGGACGACTATCTAGATATTTAGATATAATATCTTTTGATATTCAAATATTGGATGTTAGAATATTTGGATTATATATTTTAATGTCTGGATATTAAGTTTTAATATCAAGATATTATATTTAAATATCTAGATAGTCGTCCGATAGTTAAGTAGCTAGATATTACGGTTTAATATCCAGTTTTCTCCGTATATCTAAAAAAAAATAAAAGATAAATAAGATTAAAAAATCATGTCTTTTATTAAAAAAAATTGTAGAGAAAAAAATCAATTGTTATGGAAGAAATTGAATATAAAACACATATGTGCGTGAATTGGTGTATATGCTTGTGTGATTTTATTCGACTATTGGCGTCGGCGGAATTGCTGAATACGTGCTTTAATTGAATTTACTGTTATCGGCGGTGAACAAGTTCCGACAAATTTGTCTACGCAATCAATATGATTTCGTGGTTGAAATAATGAAAGATAAATGTCTATTGCAGATATTCGGGTATCTTAAAAACTGAAAAGCACTTTTTTGCCCCTGAACTATTTTTTAATACTAACTCCGGTACACGGAAAGAAAATTTTTAACAGCAGCGACAATCATAGCAAAGATCTCATATTATAGGTACTGTATGCGTGTACTGTGAGCTCTGTTTATGATTATGACGATTGTTCTCCCGCAGTTAGGGAATGCTGCTCCTACTGTTTATGTGACAGTAGCAAAGTTGACACCATGGAGTACAGACATAAGAAGACCAAACTGTAATGCATGTACTTCACGAAAAATGTGCACTTTTCTGTTGCCAGAAGTTTGCACACACACACATGTACAAAAAAATGCACGTTTTGCGTGAAGTACCTACATGCATTACAGTTTGGTCTCCTTATGTCTATACTCCATGCAATAGTCTCACGACAAAAAAGTACATACAGCAGCTAACCCAAAACTATGTTGCTGTCAGCCTGTCACTAAACAAAATTTCTTTCCGTGTATATGATCTCAGAATAACGAAAAATGAAGAAATTATAATTTCCGTAAGACAAGAAACCAATAAATAATTTATATAATATCACTGGATAAAATATACTAACTATAAAACAACCATAATATCCTGGCTCTCCCCAACTTTTTTGTTTCTTTTATTTAGATACCCCAATAATCCTCCATTTTATCATACACATTTTATTATTTTTATTCTGCATGTTACTTGTTAAATTAGTTTTCACCTCACAATTAGTGTTTTATATATAATAATTGATTTTCCATAGAAAATAAATAAATCTTTCGCCATGATAAATTATCAGATAGAAAAGTTTTTGTTGAATTAATTTTAATTTAAGTTGTTTTAAAACTTGTTTCCTTTTGTATCCTGGATATAACAATTTCCAGCTAGGAAGCTCAGTGTGCTCAAATTATTTGCTTTGATGTTAAGCAGCTTTTGTAAACATACAATTTGCATGTGGCATGTTTTTATTTCATGTGAATTTAATTTGAATTTTTGTCAACTTCACTTGAAGCGCATGAAGTGTCTTAACAAATACTTTTAAAAAATGCGTTCGTGTGGAATTTGCGTGATATGTCCTTATTTTCACGCACATTATTTTTTTCTGCAAAATTTGATTTGTTCTTCGGCAGATGTAAGGCGTCGCAGTCTCTTCAGTGAGGACTCTCTCGACGGCAACGATCCTTATGAGAACCAAGGTAGAGAAATCATTTTCATGAAAATGCTTGCTCGTCGAAAGCTAGGTACATCCGCGCCGAATCGTTAACGAGGTTTTTTTTTTTAAACTTTTGTTTTTAATTCGAAAAATCATTTCCCCGGTGTAAAATCATCTCATTTTCACCTTTCCTTAACCCCCTGCTGTTAAATGTCTAAAAAGGCGTAAATGAAACTATTTAAGAACGCGATTAAAAATTTTTACGTTATTTATCCTTCGCTAAACTTAAATAATTTCAGAGTAAAGTACAAAATTAATCCTTCAAGTTTAAAAAACGTTTAAATGATATTCAAAACAGAGCGAATTTTGAGCAATGCTAGAATAAGAGGATGTGAAATATCTTATTTGAAAATAGTTACGAATACATATTTTGATAATCAAATTTTTCAGAGTTGCATTTATGAGGGCCGGCTGAAAAGTCCCGGGTCCGACACAGAAATCGTCGTATCACCCTTTACACTGAGAAAAATATTTTGTGCAACAAAATATGTTTTGTTGGCTGAAAAAAATTTGTGTTGGTTCAACAAAACATTTTGTTGGTTCAACAAAACATTTTGTTGGTTTAACAAAACGTTTTCTTGACCCAACAAAAATTTGGTTGAGCCAACAAAAAAATTTTGTTGTCCGGACCAAACCTTTTTTTCAGTGTATAGCTAAGTGCAGTCAGGTCAGAAGCTTGCGGTTATTGTTTGATTGACAGCATTTTAACCAAGACGATTTTCGAGTTTTCACGAAAATGGAAGAATATGCCCCAAATTCTGCCCCAAATAATTTATAATTCGATAAAATGAAAAATATGTCAAAGGATAATTCGGAAATATAAAAATTATAGCAACTTGCTATTCGATCAACTGATTTTCGGTAAAATAAATTTTAGGGAAAATAGAATTTGGGGCATATTCATGCGCCCCGGTTAAATCGTTTGGCTGTCAATTAAACATCACTAATAAAGCTACTGAGCTGAAGCTATGAATATAAACTAATTAGGGATAGTGTACTATATACGTATATTATAATATGCTGCTAGCTAGTATGACACGATTTTATGTCTCGCGGGCCCGGGACTTTTTAGCCGGCCCTCATATTATTTTTTTTCTTTGCAAAAGCTATGTCAGAATGCATTTGAGAGAGAGAAAAATTTTAATTTGGTATTACGCCAGGTTTTTTTTTTTTCAATTTCTGATGAGACGTATAATAGCTATTTGTTTGACAAGTCACGAAAGTTGGCAATCCTGGATGGTACGTACCATATTATCACACGAGCCGGAGATTGCCGGGGATTAACTACATCGCAACATGTCAAGCAAAATACTTTTCATAGCGAGTCTGGCGAATTCCGCGAATTCGATTTTCGAAAAATCGAACTTTCTCTCGACGTACTATGAAAATTGGAATTTAATCTGTAGAAGTAATTTAATCTGTACTTTTGTAATCCTGAGATTTGAAGGACTTCTTTTTTCATGAAGCTAGTCCGCTGTGATATATGTTATCTGCTGACAGAAATTTGTTATCAATGAAATACAATGGTGTTTCAGGACGAGAGTCGTCGGGAAGTGCTAAGGACGTGGACAGGGCGAAGCTCGTTCGAGAAAGGCAAAATGAGGAACGACAGCGGAAGTTGGAAGAGCTGAGGCAGCAGGCACTCACAGCCCAACGATTCCGGGAGCAACGAGAGGAAGAGAGGCGAAGACGTATCGATGAACTTAGGTCACGAGATAACGATAGGTGCTGTCAAATCTTCAAATATCCAAATGATATAGCAGTCATCACATGTCGTCACCTATTCACATTTTTTCACCTATTTTCAGGATTTTTCAACTTTTCACCTTTTTTTAATTGATCAAGTTCAATCTTATGAATTACAGCAATTGCAATACTACTTACTTTTTTCAAGTTTACCGCACAATTATTCTATTTGAATACTTGAAGAAAGGCGCGCTAGTTTCTACACAAAAATATTTCGAATCAACAATTCAATATTCTTCTTCAATCTTAAATTAGTATTTCCTCATTGTTTCCATATGAAAGGAATTTAAACTATCATTAATTTACCTCAGAGTGTCAATTGGACACTTTTAAAGTTTCTTTAAATTCCTTAAAAAATTTAAATATCTTTAAATCTTATAAAATCTTTTCAAAATCCGAAAACTTCTTTGAATTCTTCAAAAATCCCTTTAAATTGCTTAAAACACTTAAAGATCATCATGAAATCCTTTAAATCTCTTAAATCTTACGAAAATCCTGAAACTCGTTCGAAACCTACATATTTTATTTTAAAAAATCACCTCTTCGCCTTTGTCAATGACAATAGGTACTGTGATGACTGGAATAGACATAATTAAAATCTTTACAGTAAAAAAAAAAAATAATTTATTTTAGTTAATATTAAATAAGAAAATAAGTAAGAGTCCATAGACCTGTTTTTTTTTTTTTTTTTTTTTTTACAAATTCCAGAAGTTTTCAGATATATAGTTCTTCATATTTTCGGTTTTAAAGAATTTCTTGAGTCTCCAGCGATGTTAAAAATGAAAAAAATTTTATAATAATTCCTGAGATAATTTTCAGAGATTGAAACTCTCTTAACTTTGAAGATTAATTGTTTCACAATCAATTTAAAATCAAGTCTAAACAGAATTAAGCAATCGTGTTTTTTGTTAAAAAAATACTGTTCCATTATTTATCGTAAATCACAAAATTTATTCTCATTTTTTTTCAGACGAGTTCAAGTAGAAGAAAGAAAACGGTTAATATGGGAAGCAGAACGAGAAAGACGCGAGGCAATTCTGCGGAAAAATCAAGAGAGAGAGGCCAGAATCGAGGCGAGAAAAAGAAACGAGAGGTCACATATCGTTTTTGCATTTGGAAGCTCCACACCAAGAATGTTGGAGCCTGCGGATACTGGTGGCTCAACCTTCTGGGGAACACGTAGGGCGACCTCGACAACAAACGTTATGATGTTCCCAAATGCTCTACCTTTGACTAGGAGATCTTCGGAGCGAGAATTAGATAATAACAAAAAACGAGCTACATCTGCAGGGGGTCTTGATCGCAAGCCGGGCGAAGGTCAGTGCAAAAACTTTGATTTACTTTTCTACATCGTAACTTTATACAGACTGGGCCGAATTTATCAAGATTTCTTGGAAAAGCTCCTCGACATCAACGGGTAGACTTTTCTTAGCGAAAATTGCAGTACTTTGAGTGAGTATCATTTTATATATGGGCAAAATTAGGACTGCAGAGTCAGTCGGGCATAGGTAGTTCAATCTTTAAGATGTCTACTTTATCCGTAGAACTTTTTTTACAATATCAACTTATACTTACTTCAGAGTTTCGCTGACCCTTTTGATTGATCATCCAAATGTGAGTAAGAATTACGCTATCGATGTTACGAGTTGACATTGCACAGAGTTTTGTTCTCTACAAAAAAAAAAAGACATGGAAATGCCGAGCAAGTTTTATAGATTAAGCATTAATAAATTCGGCTCAGATAATTGTACTTGAAAATTCATGTCCCCATTCTTTGTACGTATCTTACAATTTTTCATTCTTGTTTTAAATGTTCATATCAGTAAATATTCATCCTATGTGATGCATGAAACGAATATTGTACACATGAGTCATCCTGCCAATTTAATTGTGGATTCTACAGTTATTCACCCTAAGTGACATGTTTTTAATTTTAAAAGACAATTCTTTGGCAAAAACACAATCACAAACATAGAATTAAATTTAAATAAATCGATCACGCTGTTACATCAAATTTGCTTTTTAGTTGCACATTTGCACATGACATTTAAAGCATTTTTCACTTCATTTTTATTCTCCCCTTTCATTATTATTTATTAAATTCACTATCATGACAAAATTGTAATTCATGGGTATAAACATCAAAGCAGGTCTCCAAATAATTTTATTTTTAGTTATTTATGTGTGAATGGAGTTTCAAATAAGTCGAGAGTGCTTTCAAGTCCAGACAGCCGGTTATAAATAATAAATAGATTATTCCCACCAAAAGGATTCAGCAGTGAAAGCGATTTTGAAAAAATGAAAAGTAACTAGGGGGAAGGCATTAATGCAGTTCGTCATGTATGCCCAAACAGGCCCAAAGAATATCTTTGGTATGCCTTAACATTTGTCACTAGATTTTTGCACGTATTCAATGTAAAATCCTGGTGACAAATGTTAAGGCATACATGACGTACAGTGCCCTGCATTAATACCTTCCTTTGTAGACATGTCAACCCAACCCTGGTTTCTATTAGAATCTTATGGAAACCAGGGTTGGGTTGAAATGTTTATGAAGGAAGGCATTAGCCTTCCTACTCTCAAATGAACTTGAGAATTGTCTGCCTGCACCGGTCGGGCAGGCAGAGGTATAAACGCAGCTTGAGGATCTCTAGGAGATCTCTAAGCACAATCATGTACCTGTCCCGTGTCCTAAAGATGGTTCTGTCCTTTTCTATCTAGCCACGACAGAAAAGGACAGAACCATCTTTAGGACACGGAACACGGAATAATGGCTGGCTAGCTGTCCGCCAGCAGTCAGAGCGTGTATTTAGGCAAATTGGGAAAATCACTCAGGTATATACATATAATACCATACGCCCGATTGGTTGACGCCAATGAAATCTTAAATTGCCTCTCTATTTTACAAGCGACGCTTTCTTTCCGGAATTATTTGGAACTCCAACTCCATTCTAATTCATAATTCAGTAGTGTTCAGTTCAATTCAATGAGTAGTTGTGTTTACGTTTCCCTAGTGTTTACATTTTAGAATAAAGTTAAATCGCGTTTAATTTGCTATTAGACGTCAATTATCATCGTTTATCGTCATTTTTATTGTTTTTATTGAGTGAAATCATTGTTTGAATAGTCTGCCTAAAATTGTATATGCATTTGTGTTAAATTTCTCCTTCAAGTTCCAAGTGTATTTCATGTGTGACAATAGCCGGGTGGTTTGTTCACAGATATGAGAATGTCTTCGTCCATGTACGAAGTGTTCAATTGGAACACTAGCCCTGATCCTCCCTTAACTCCTGCTAAAAATAAGAGAGCCAGCCTCTCTCTACCTCCTACCACTGACATCTTTGCTTTTGACGATAAGTCATATAGCAATGCTAGAAGTCCAATGATTCATCGGGGGGCCAGCGGTGAGTCCAGAAATCAGAACGAAGCCTGCATCTGGAAAAAAACACTGTCTCAGAATAAACTTTCGATCTTTGTTTTCATTTAATACTTAGTACTCGGTCATCCAATTCCCTATGTAATTTTACATTACAAATGCACATTCGCATGCTTCTTTTCTTTTGTTTATTGTCTGACGCTATTTATCTTACATAAGATTCCTTTTTTTTTTTTCTAAACGGATTGTCACCCGTCAGCAGTTGAATCAGGAGTTTACTCTTCATGCTGAAGTTTAAATATTAAGAACTGCATATGTGTATTTACTATTAATTCAAAGAAGAAAAAAGAAAAAGGTCCTTTTTGTCGATCGTAAATAAAGGTTATTTTCTATCTGAATTTTGATTACGTGAAATTGACTTTATTTACGATCGACGTACAGATTATATTTTAAAAGTCTCTAGTTTCGTCTGTAGAATGTTTACCTTAATTTGTTTGCTGACGAGCGAATTATAAATTATAAACGTACTTTTCATCTTTTCTAAATGGAACCTCTATTTTCTCTCAAATTAAGGAATCTTATTATTATCGGAATTGGAATTGGATTTAATGGAGTATATGTTGCTACAACAAAAGCATTTATTTTTTATTTTTCTTAAACAAAAACTAATTATATTATTCAATTTTAAGACTCTTGCTGAGGAATTAAAACACTCGTATCATTTTTCATCTCGCCTGATCTCACAAAGAAAAATATTAATTTTTGCTTATAGTCAGCATTCCATAACATTCTTTATTGTTATGAATTTTTTCATATTTTCTACTATTATTTTGAAAGAAAATCTTTACTTATCATATGCTAGTTTTGTGTATATGTGTATGTACGCCCTTATTATGCATTGAAAAAGCATGCACATTACATTCCTGCCAAATTATTCAGCATTCACCCTTTGTTTTCCTCTCCATTAACTATTCCATAAACATTTGTGAAAAAGCATGTACTCAATAGGCATTGTAATTTAAATTTTCGGCTATTTTATATTTTCTGGATATTGAAATTTCGGTAATTTTCTACTTTCGATAATAAATATTTTCGATATATTTAAATTTCGTTGATAAACATTCTGGGTGATATTATTGTTATTAAGGAATTTGAAATTTCGAGAATTGAAATTTTCGGGAATTATTTTTTTGGTATTTTGTCACATTAGGGATTTTGGTTTTTTGGCAAAAAGATTTTGTCCCAAATAATCACAAATTGAAGTTGATTAAATTATAATTTGAATACAAGTTTACTAACAAAAAAAAAATATCAACTATGTATTAGAAAACGCTTGCATGAATATTTAGATGTTTTGTTTTGTTAAAACCCTTGAGAATTTGAATTCGAGGGCTAATTGTTGATTAATTAGTTGTGTATTGGAATTTCGCAATGAACCTAGATGTGGCTTTATAGCAGAAACATTTACAGGTGAAGATAGCGACGCGTCTCCTGGAACACCTAGTTCGGTATATCTACGAGTGAACAGGCGACGTACAGATCTTATGCCCACGATACCTTCCCCAAGGGATGGACCACTACCATCAGGACGCAGTTCCAGCTCGAAAGTCTTCACACGTTCACCAGGTAGGACTTACTCCATGTCCAGGCTGGACCAACTTTCGCAACCTAGGAAACGTCCCACAGAGCTTAGCACACTGACGGAACAGCAAGTTCAGCCTCTGGGCGCTTCTAGCATGAGTCGAAGCATGTGTCATTTAGCTGCATCCGGATCAAAGATTCTTAAACGTTCGGATAATTCTCGTAGCATGGGTACTTTACCAGGCTCAGTTCCAATTCTACGGCCTACCAGGGCGGAAAGACTCCGCCGTAAGGCTCGCGAGTATCAAAATCACCAGCAGCCAGGTAAGCACGTTAGAGTGCACTCAACTCCTTCAAATCGATTACTGCTTAATTCAGGGCCGGTGAAACATTGATTGTCTGTCTTTATTGCTCATTAAGAGCCGTAAATGTAAACAAATGAGAGCAAGCGAGAAACTCGTATCCAGAAAATCGTCAATTGTTTTCTACATATGAGTGTCTCGCTTGCTTTTATTTGTTTACAGTCAACCAATATCTTACCGACTCTGTCGCTTATCGATTATTGACTATTCTCCACCACGATTCAGTTTAGCAGTCCATCTCACAAGAAAGGTTACCCAAGTGTCCGCCTCCGATTTGATTTATTCTGAGATAGGTTTTGGAGTACTAAAAAATAAGGTAAACGTATTTTTTTATATGTCCCCAAATTCATACTTAGGGAGTGAAACTATTGATCAAAGTTTTCTTAAATTTCTCTTATTTCTCTTCAATTTTTGAGAATTTATCTCTAACTCCCCGTGTAAAAATGAGCATTTAATTTTTGCATAAAAATGATTCTATCAAAATTATATACTCTCAAATCAATTTCCTTGGTATATGATAAATCATTTCAGCATATCTAATTTTTGTACAATCATTTTTATATAGAAATACGTAGATTATTTTTACATGAGTCTTCTGAAATGTTTTCCATTCTGTGAGATATTATTAAAGTAATAAGTTCTCACATTTAATACTCAATTACTTAGTTCTATTTATACCCTACACATTCTTTTGAATTCTGTTAAATTTCTTTAAAATTCACATTTGAAATTTTTTCTTTTTAATGACAATAGGTACTGTGATAACTGAAAATATTCATTTTTTAACCATCATCCCTGTAACAAGGGTTAACCCTATGGTTAAAATATAAATAATAAATTGCTGTTTTTCACTCAAGTTACATTTTATTTTCGAATTGTTAATGAAATGGTATAGAGAATACAAAATGTTATATCCTTTTGCACATCCTTTTAAATTCTGTCCTGAAGAAAATTTTTCACTATGACTATTCGGTTGCAACTGTTGCAATTGCTCAGAAGAATCAATCTGTATATGTATTAAGGGTAGCTTGCCCTTTTTGAATTTGAAACGATGTGCAAAGGGATATACTGTCTTTGTATTTTTATACCATTTCATTAATAATTCGAAAATAATATTTACCTTGGGTGAAAATAAGAAATTTATAAATTATATTTTAGCAACATCCCCATTTAAGGGGATGTTTAATTAGTTGAAAATTTTGAAGGATAGTTTCACCCCCTAAATATGAATTTGGAGTCGCATAAAATAATACATGAACCTTACTTTTTAGTATTTTAAAACATACTCAGAACGAATCAAATCGAAAGAGGGACACTTGGATAACCTTCCTTGTCAGCTCATTTTAACTATCGCGGAAACGCCAAAAGCTGTTTCAAATTTTTCTCGTGCTTTCCGCTACAAAAGGATGAATTGACAGTTTAACCCTGGAAACAAGTTTTTTCTCTATTGCCTCAAAGGATTTATAAACTCTTGGGTTCTGCTGTTATTTCTTTTTAGAGCTTACGAGTTGGGAGCATAAACTTTGCATGGTAACATTAAATGGGAGCCTTTGTAAATCAATAAAAAGCTTGCAAAGTTGTGTAAAGAACGGTGAAATGTTAATCACTTTAAAACTAAGAATTTCTATCATAAAAACTTTTCTAGTGAAACAAATTGATGATCTTCGATAGTTAGTTACATTATTTTTCAATTTGTATTATTGGCGGGAATTTTACATAGAAAAGATATTTAAGAGGATTTTTATTCACCTGTTCTTGCGTTCACAATTTCTCGAACACACCTAAAAGCTTTTTTATTTACTTGATAATTGACTAACAAGAAGCTCCTGCAAAGACAATTTTCTACCCGCAGTCTTTTCAATGACAAAGGTGATGGTATCACGCTATTCCTTCGATTCTGGTAAGCCGAACAATTTTAATTTAAAATTTAATATGGAATTATATATTGTATATTTGTACTTGATGTATTTTATGTGCAATACGCTTCCCTTTTTCTTTTATTGGGTTGTGTTTTATTCAGTTTGTAAATTTCAATTTCCATTTATGAACTCCTATAAATATATAATTTCATATTCAATTTACATTTTTCACTGTTTTTTGCTCTTTATATTTGTCTACTTAGTTCCGAGTCTGTGCTTTTGCAATTAGTGGTGGATCTGTGAAATGTATTGAACACAGCGAAAATATTGGGAATGTTTTGGGACTAAAATGATGACAGAGTAATATGTAGAATTGCGAATGCGTAAAAGAGTTTTCAAGATTATTTTTAAACAAGTGTTTGGTTCTAAGGTTGTGAGAATAATTGTACGTTTGTTTCTGCTTGAAGGGAATATTATTAACACTTTTTTAATTATATATAAGTTAGTGAAGTGACAAATAACTTGAATTAATAAATATTGAAAAATTCTAATTATGTTTCAAAATTGAAACTTACTTTTTATATTTTACCTTTAGGAACAGTTTTCACAGGGATCACAGTCGCTCACCTATTTTCCACTTTTACCACTTTTTTACTCTTTTTTTTCTCTTAAAATTAAAAAATCCGCTAATGTACCTGAAATCTAGTATTTCCCTCCCCTTTCTCCTATTTTTTCCAAGTGCCGCTTCACATTTTTAAGAAATACCATAAAAAAATTAAAACTTTAAAAAACGCGTGCCATATTAAACACACTGAGTTTTAGGTTCTGCGTAATAGAATCCTTGTTATTATAAAAAAACTATTCTATTTATTAAAGTATTTTCACTCTCCGGTTGTTTTTAAAAAATCCCCTTTTAATTTTAAAAAAAAGCACCTTTCTTTTATTTAAAATTGATGTGAAAAACCACTGTGATTCCTGATTACAGGATTATAATACTACAGTTTTGGATAAACTATGTATTGTAGTACTTGTTAAGAAACTAAAAGCTTTGGTTTAGATTGTTGCAAACTCTATTTAAAGAGTAGAACTCGAGCGTTAGAATTAGTTTTGAAACTTTCTTAAGATTAAAGATTATTTTTACGTTTGAAAGAGGGCTGAGTACTTGTTTAAAAATTTGAATTTCAATAGCATATGAAAACTTCATACTTTGTAATACATTTTGAAAAGTTTCTTTCAAAAAACTTATAAATCTGTATTTTAAAGAACTTAAGTTTAACTTAAATTGATTTTATTATTCAATAGATACTGTGATGACTGATATGGCATTAATTTTGATATTTACATGGTTTGGAATTTAAAGCACAAGAACTTTTTGTGATCTAATCATGAAAGACTTCGAACTATAAAGTTCGACGTCTTATCTATATCAAGCTATAAAGTCTTATAGATGCAGATTTTAAATTTGAAGACAAAAGTTTGAAGTTTTCGTTTATGTTTTAAATGAGAAAGTACCCAATCCTGATAAAAAAGTAAATCAGTTAAATTAAAGATGATAAATATGGGTGGGGTGGGCATAGGTATCCGCAGCGGGGAAGCTACACCAAACAGTCATTCGCGACCGCACAGCTCCATGAGTCAACAGAGTGCCTGCAGCGTTGGTAGCAGTGTCGTGAATCTACGCCCCCGCACAGCCACTCCTCGTCGTCCGCGACCTGCTTCTATCGCCGGAACTGGCGTTTCTATCCCAGAACGACACAGTGAGCATGGCTTTCTACCTTTCCTTAAGTTCGCCTTTTGTATAAATATATAGTTCTCAAGAGATAGATTCAATTTGCTTTTTCTTTTAGTCCTAGATCTCCTTGTACAAATTCAGATTCAGATATCTTTTCAAAATTAGTTTCTAGCATTGCACATATAAATACTAAAGTACAGAGTTAACACTACCGATCAGAATGATAATTAAACAAAAAGTGTTCTAATGTAATGTCTCGAAAATCTCGCATACATTGTTTCAAACCTGATTGACTTTTGAATAACTTGTAGTTATAACAAGTAAAATAAAAAAATCACGCATGTCTTGGTTATCAGTCTCTTTAAAGAATTGCTAAAGTGACTTCATTTTAAGCAGCCTTTTGGTAGCTTTTAACTTAATTAAAAGAAAAAATGTAATCCTTGATGTAATTAAATTTAAGAGAACTTAAATGATCATAGAAAAACAAGTGAACTCGTAATTCTGACCGGTAGTGTACATTATTTGTTAGAACTTAGTAAATTAGTCTAATTTTGATGGCTGACAAATTTCAGATATGCTTGGAGAAATTAAACTAATGAAAGATTCAAAGCCACCACTGCCAAAGTTCCACAGCACTCCAAAGAAACCATCGATGCCGAAAGTCACAGACATTCTCAGAAAACCAAGCGAGAGATTAATTAAGAGCGCCAAGGCTTCGCCTCGTGTTACACCGAGAGCAACTCCTCTTCAGAGTCCTGGAATCGAACATGTTCCTTTAATTCGCGAAAATACAACTGAGATTATCAAACCTTTGGAATCAAAAGAAGTTAAACTAGATGAAAAGCAGGAGGAGAAGAGAGATCAAGGCTCAGAAAAAACTGAGGTTTGTTACTACAACTTCTCATTAGTAATCAGTAGCCAAAGTATTATTTACAGAGCATTTAATTAAATTTTGATTGCCTCTAGCTTCAACAAAATGCGAGTGCCGTTGAAGTCAAGGCAACCGATGTTAAGAAGGAAGTTTCCAAAGCTCCTGAATCAGTGACTTCCGCCTTTTCGGTAAAGCCTCTTAAAGAAGAAACCAATTCAGAGATTTTATCGCCTTCCATACAAGATATTGATTCAAAGAAAAACGATAAATCAGGAAAAAAGTCTCCTGAACTTGAATCAAAATCTGAACTTGATGTAGATGAACAAGTGGACATGTCAGGTATGTTTCTTAATGTAAAGACATTTACTATATCAAAAAAATAAATAGTTTAATTGTTTTTAACAATATTGTCTTTCTTTAGCGTCGATGATAGCCAAAATTAAGATAACGACTGAAGAAGAGGCAAAAGCAGCTTTGGCAGAGCGTCGAAGAATTGCTCGTGAACAGGCCGAACGAGAAGCTGAACTCGAACGCCAGCGATTGGTACATATTTTGAATTTACTTTTTAAGTTTCAACTATTCAACTTGTAACTAATGATGTCATTTGTTTAGGAGGAGGAAGCACGCCTTGAGGTTGAGAGATTGCGTGCTGAAGAAGAAGAACAGCGTCGATTAGAAGAAGAAACGCTTCGGCTCGCTAACGAAGCTAGAGAAGCTGAAGAGAAGAGATTGCTTCTTGCTATCGAGGAAGCCAAGAAGCGTGAGGAAGAAGACAGAAAGAGGAGAGAGGAGGAGGCTAAACAGAAACTAGAAAAGGAGGAAGCGGAGCGAAAGGCCAGGGAAGAAGCAGAAAAGTGAGTTATCAGTTCATTAACTAATTATTGAACTTCAGTTCTTACATTTAAATTAATTTTTAAATTTGATTTCAGACAAAGAATCGAAATGGCCGAACGCCTCAAAAAGGAAGAGGAAGAGCGAATAGCCAGACGCAAGAGAGTCGAAGCTATCATGCTTCGAACTCGTGGAAAGAATCAGTCCAACTCCTCTAAGGTATTTAAAAGAAGTTTAATTTTAATGACAAAGCAAAGGGTTTATTATGAGGTGTAATCGTCTCCAGAAGTGCAGTTATAAATGAAAATGGGAAGTTTTGTATTACAGTAAATCAAATAAATAGATAAAAGGTAAAACTGGAAGTGTCATTTCGTAGGGAGAAGGTGGTGATGGCGACAAATCAAAGGAGGACAGTCCGAGTGATGAGAACAAGCTAATGCCTGGCGACAAAGTGAATGACGTTATGACCGCCAGTCTTATTTCCGAAGCGACTCAACAATTTATTAGTGTCGAGCAGAATGCTCATCGCACAGAGAACAACTCTCCGGACATAGTAAGCAATGGGATGCATACAAACGGCATTAACGAAAGTAAAACCATTCTTGATAATAATCAGGATAATGGAGGAGAGCTCAACGGTCACCATACGAACCATGGAAATGGCATCAACAGCCAAACGATTGTCCTGGATAATGCCACTGTGTGAGTATGCAAAGTACAAATAGTTAGGGTATGGGGAATTTCCTGTGCATACAAATTCAAATAGATTGTACTTGGACAAATATTATCATGGCCTGGATCCTTTAAAAAATTTACGCCCAATATCCATCTAGCTCAAATTTGACTACAGACTTTTCACAAATTATTTTTAAATGCCGATCAATTTTTTGCCTTTTAGTTTAATGAAATTTTATTTAAATTCGGACCATGATCATTTTTGTTATTAAAGACCATTTCTAAGCTCGAAAGAAAATTCACACATTTGAGTGGCAAACAATTATCGTGAATGAAAGAATCAAATAAATAATTTTCACGAATTAGGAACTCAATAAATAACAGAAAAGATAGAATAGTAAAACAACTTTTAAGCTTAAATTCGCATTTAAAATGTTCAGTGTAAGGTCGTATGGAGTTGTTGATTGCTCTATAGAACAGATAGATGACTTATGACTGAAATTTGCCACGGTCATCATTGAACTGATTATTTGAATGAATGTAAGGTACGAATTCTATTACTGTTATCTTGAAAATACATTCTGCAAACTGTATCGAGGTTTAGTGTATGTTAGGAGTCACTCGATTGCATATTTAATCAGCACGTGCTGTGTATTTTGTAATCAAGCAGTTTGTCGCTTTTCTTCGATTACAAGAGTATTTTTTATCACTACTAAGCATCATCTCGATGTTTTAGCAGCCATATTTTTTGTGAAGTGATTTAAAATTGTACAATGTGAATAAATCTAACAAGGAAGGTATCCCAAGTATCCGTCGCCGATTTTGATGAACTTGAAATGTGTTGTAGAGGATCAAAAACTAAGCGACATGTATTTTTTTTATCTGCGGAAAAACACTTTAATCCAAGACCGTCTCTTGGGTGTATTACACCCCAACCCATTTTCTAACTCAAATTTATCTCTCTAAAACTTTAATAGTCGTCAATTTTTTAAACACATTTAATATAAAAATGTTTACTCAATTTTTGCATAAAAACTTCCTTAAAATTTCACGAAAAATTTGAAAATTTTTTATAATTCGTTAAAACTTCTTTAAATTCCTAGAAACCTCTTTAAGATCCTTAAAAATTCACAAAAACCTTCAAAATCATTAATCTTTTAAAATCCATGTTAAAATTCGTGAAAATCTTTCTAAAAATTCCTAGAAGCATCTTGAAGTTTTTTAACATTTAAAATCTCTTAAAATCATTAGAAAATTGATTAAATTCCATGCAATCCTTAAAAATTTTACAAAATTTTTTAAAAATTAGAAATATCTCTTGAAATCCCTTAAAATTATTAGAAATTTCATGAAATTTAATAGAATCCCTTAAAATCCCTAAAATCTTTTTTAAATCTCTTAAAACTTCACGAAAACTTTCGAAATTGCTTAAAATTTGTGAAAATCTCTTAAAATTATTAGAAACTTCTTGAAATTCTTTAAAATCTTATGATTTTCCTATTACTTAAATTAAAAATAAAGTCAACCCGCGCGCGGAAGCACGCGTTCGGTCTCGTAACAATTAAAATACCTTCATATCCTTTAAAATATGTGCATTAAAATTATTAGAAATCTCAAATTCCAGGAAATCCTTAAAAATTCCATAAAATCTTTTAAAAATCAGAAATATCTCTTGAAATTCCTTAAAATTGTTAGAAATATGAAATTCTACAAAATCTTTTAAAAATCATAAAAATCTTTTGAGTTCTCTTAAAATTCCTCGAAATTTCACGAAAACATTTGAAATCGCTTAAAATTCGTTGGAATCTTTTAAAATTCTTAGAATCCTATTAATATTCTTCCTTAAAGTTTCAAACATTTTAAATCGCTTAAAATTTCCTCTCTAAATTTGAATTAACAAAATTCCACTGGTTCATATTGTCTTTTGAATAACTTGAAGTTTTGTAAGAAGGAAAACAAATAATCGTGCGTGTAGCGCGCGTTTTGGTTTGCTAGTACATGTTGTAAATTTTTTACACTCTGTGGGCGAGATCTGTATGCTAAATCGAGCTTCGTATACGTCATGTCAAAAAATACGGTTCAATACATGTACGAGAAGGTGATTTCAGCCTTGTGTGACCTTTTCACACTCGCTTCGCTCGTCCGCAAACAGTCACACAAGGCTAAAATCACATTCACACACTAGTATCGAAATGTACTATTTTGTTGTACCCGTAAAATAATTCTGCAAAATTCTGCAGTGTTATAAAACCATTGGAGTGTGACACACCCCGTGTGACTATTACGTGATTCCCATGAGGTGTAACTGTCTTGCATTAAGGGGATGAAATAGTCCCTTAAATATGGGGATAACAAGTCACTGTTTGATTGGTTCATATAGAAGAAAATAATATTTTTGAACGAAAACAATTGGAAAAATGTTTTCACAATGAATGATGAAAAATACTACAATATTTTTATTATTTAATTGAAAAATTCTATGAGGGTAATTCGAAAAATTTTTAAATTACTTTAATTATTTTTGGAGATCATTTAGCCTCATTGAATTTTTTAATTTTTTCGTCTATGAGAACCAATCAGTCACTCGTTACCCTTGTATTTGAGGGGCTTTCTCACCCCCTTAAAATGTTTTTCCGCAGATAAGAAAAATGTGCCTCAGTTAGTTTTTAATTCTCTATGGTACATATTTCAAGTTCATCAAAATCGGCGAACATCACATGGGATATCTTCCTTGTAAAATTTTCTGTGAATTATTAAATATTTTTATTATCCATAAATCTTTTTTATATATAATTTTAAAAAGTGCGTAATTTCGTCGGGTCTTATTCTATATATTTTTAAGCAGAGAAAAAGTATTGAGCACACTCTTTTAAATTTGGTTTTACGATTAAATGGTTACATACGAACCTGCCTTGAAATATTCAGTCGTTGATAAAATAAAAGAATATCATTATATTAATTATATATTGAAGAAAGTTAATCAAGTATAAAAGGAAGGATCTTATTAATCAATAATAAACATATTCACACTATCATGAAAATAACAATGAAAACGTGTGTGATTGAAAATAGAGCACAGTTATCGAGTAAAAGATTTTATTGTGCTTCATTCAGAAGCAACTGCCTATTATCATAAAAATTTAGTTACCTACATTGAAAGAAGCTTCGTGTAGCAGCCGCGCGAAACGTCGAATTGATTGCGTACGTTGTGTCAACTTAGTATAGACCGCTCTCTTTTTTTGGTACGACAGCTATCCCAGACCCAGAGCCGGACAAGTGCAGCACCAAAACTGATACACTTAATTTGTTTTGGAGCTGCAGTTTCATGCAGTTGTCCGGCTCTAAAAAACGATAGCGTTTATACTAAATTGACGTACGAAATGGATCCGACGTTTCGCGCGGCTGCTGCTATACGAAGAGCTGCTCCTCTTCTTTTAGTGTAGCGAAGTCAAAAATGAATCGAATGAAGGAAGGGTTTCGATCGTCGAAAGAAAGTTGACGAAAGTCGAATGTACATTGCAAAAGTTAGGCAGAGCAGTTGACGATGACATATGTGATTTACTAACGCTATGTTTATTAATAATAGTTCACGTTGGACTGTATCGCTATTAACAATAATACTTCGTAAATAATGCAACTGTATATTATATTACCAATTATAATTATGTATAATTTCATAATCTCTATGTAATTACTTCTTAGTTGACAATACATACATCCCTAGATAGAAATTACAAAGCGAACATCCGAAAAGACGATCGCTTATTTGTTCTTTTCCAATAACGAGAAATATAATGAAATCTATCAAAATTTAGTATCGACTATCAGTGTACATAATGTAAAAATAACAAAGAATAGTATAAACGTAATTAATCATCTAAAAGATTGTTCATAATTTCATGTAAAGGGATCAGTGAAGATCTTTCCATTTTATAAATTATATTATAATTTTTAGATTTTGCTTTGTAAAGTAAAAACGGTATATTTAAATAAGTAAAAAAATCTTTACTGGACTCTTTTTTCACATTTTTCCTCGGATTGATCTTCAAATTTCCATGTTGCTTTCTGAGCAAATTAAAGTTCTTTTTTAATTTACAAAAGACTCATCTGTATGTGGATGCACTTTTGCTGAGTTAACTTAAAGCTAGTTTACATAGTTTCGTTGCTAAAAAAGTTCTTGGCCATGTGCAAGTTTATTGTTAAACTGCTAATACTTAACGTACAGCTTGGTGAATATCTGTGTTTATGTAAACAGCACAATTTGTTTGGATTTCGTAACACCGATTAAGGGCTTTGCATAAACCACGTGGTTTGTTAAGGGAGGAAGACATTAGAAGATAGATAGATAGACAATCTTCCCGAGTAGCTCGCCTCGCCATTTCTTCATTTAGATGATTTTTAAAATAAAAATGAGGGGTTGAAGAAAAAATTACGGTAGTCTACATGGAAGGGGAGAGGGGGTCAAAAGGTAAAAAAAAGGGCCACGTGGTTTATAGAAGTCCTCTTAGCTTTACTCACAAATAGATGCATGTTGTGTATTATTTCATGTTAATGTGACGTTTTTCGTCCTTTATTTGCATCCTTTGCTTCAAGTCCTCTCAGATATGTATGTATCGCCAATCATTCCACTATGTGTGATTCAACTTACTGTCTACTTTTGCTATGTACCGCGAGTTTTTATATTCGCGTTTATTCTTTGATATTAGAGTATATATTTTTCTCAATATGTTCCAAATTTCAGGCATGAATTACAATCGAAACTTTATTTATTGTAAAAGGAGGGTACCGAGAGTACATGGGTATTTGGCCCATCGTCCCCACTAATAAGACTAATAAGACTGGTGCCAAATTAAAGTCGTGTTTAATAGATCAAATTTTATAATGAGCTCAACTTTGTGGAATTTAGCGTTCATACTGTTTTCTGCTATTCAATGTCAAAACTCACATTAAAAGTAAAAGTAATATGTTGGAACAGAATGCGTCAAGTGTCCCCACCTAAAATGATTGTTTCTCTTTTATCGGGTTAAAACTTGGCTGAATTATACTCCTATAAGTGAACCGTTTATTAATTCACGAAACCATAGCTCCATTTATTAAACGGTTGTAAAAATACAAGGGCCTGAAGTTTTTATATTTTCAGGTTCTTTTTTATCTTCACGTTAGTCTACGTAACTTCTTTTAGGAATATCTGATTGTACTTTTATTACAGTGTTTTGGAAAGCTCTTTTCATGTACTTTAACGCTAAATTCTACAATGTTGGGCTTATTATAAAATTTGATCTACAGAACACGAGCTTTAATTTGGCACCAGTTTTATTAGTGGGAGCGATGGGCCAATTTTCGGTACTCTCTTTTGAATTCTCGTTAAAAACTTGGAAAACATTAAAAAATGGTTACTTGCTTCTTAGTGCAGATATTTATTTATAAGAATTTCATTCAACGAGGCAAAGAAATGTATGGCTTTGCTTTTTACATTTGTTAAATTGATTAAAATAGGTAACGTGAATTGTTAAAAAATCGATTGGAGTTTTAGAACTGATTTTAAATAACAAGATAGCCTTAATCGAGTAGCTGACAATATGTAATTTTAACTTAAGCAACATACGTAGAATTTTTCCATTAGTTTTCTTTCACTCTAGTCCCGAAAAAGTTATACTTTAAGAATATACCGTTTGTTCACTGGTTCGTTCGAAATTTTTCGAATTTCTCGAATTCTGGTTTTTAAATTGTTTCAAATAGTTACAAGAACACCCTGTTTATGTATATATGTCACACACGTTGTAAAATATTTCCTAGGATGCTTAAACAATTTACAGATATTTTTCAGAAAAGAAAAAACCCCGTATCATTTATATGAGAAAAAGGTCTTTGTGGATTTGGCTAACAATAATTTATTTTGTAGTTGATAAAAATCTAGATTTGAGATCCTTAGATTAGAGGTTCTCTATTTTAGATTTAATGTAGTCTTAAAAAGTTAAAAACAGTTTTTAACATTGCTTTAAATTGTTTTGGGGTTGATTTTGAATTGGGTTGATATAATTTTTATTGGATGGAAAATATCAGTAAATTTGTTACTAATTGATCACTAGTTGCATAGTTGAATAACAACACAATCTCAGACTGTACACTGTAGTGCCTAGTGTTCTGTCATTATTTAGTGTTCTGTATATTTTTAATGGCTGATTTTATAGCAAACAAAACAACGTGACCAACAACCTGTTAGACCTGTCGGAGTTTGACAATTTGAGTAATAGTGGTAGTGGACCTATACTCGAGCTGACGCCTAATCTAGAAAATGAAGACACGCTCAACTCGAATCTTAATCCATCAGCCATCCCATTTACTCCTATGGCCAACCCTTTTGTGCCTGCAGCTGCTAACGCCAACACTAATTCGTTCCAGGATGTTTTCAACAACAAACAACAAGATAACCAAGTACCAGGTAACCAAGATAAATTGTTAAAACAACAAAATCCTCATGAAAAATTATTTCAATTAAAAATTTAGAACACCTCCAATCTTTGCAAATATCAGTCATCATAGATCGTCACCTATTCACCTGTTTCGAATTTGTTCACCTATTTCACCTATTCTAGGAATTTCTTACCTTTTCATATATTTTTAATTGATAAAGTTAAATCTTATGAAAAATTATTAACATTGGGTTACACGATAATAAATTCTGCGTTATTTTCAGCTTGAAAAAACTTTTTCGGATCGACAGTCAAAATATTTTTATTTGACAATTGCAAGTGTTGAATTCTTTTTAAATTAAAAAAAAATTTAATCCCTATTAATTCCTAAAAATTACTTGAAATCTTTTCAAATTCCTTAAAATCAATGAAAAGATTTTAAAATCTTTGATATTCTCTAAAGTTTCTTGAAAATCGTTAAACACTTCTGAATTCCTTTGAAATCGCTTCTAATTCTTTAAAATAATTTTAAATCTCTTGAAATTCTTTTAAAATTATTTAACCTTCCTTAATATCACTTAGTAAAAAATATTTATTATTGCGAGCGTAAAGTTAGGGAAACTAATTTATTTTGAATTCTTTTAGATAGTTTTTTCTTCTAGTCAAATTTTATAGTATTTCGGTTTTGTGGGTTTAAATTTGTTTCAATTTTTTGTCACTTATTTCTCACTTATTTTATTAAAAAATTCACCTTTTTACTTTTTTTAATAACAATAGGTACTGTGATGATTGAAATATATTTTTTACGAAAAAAAGCTTCTTATTTTTAATTAAAATTTAAAAGCCTTCTAAATATCAATTTATATGTTGCAGATCTTCTGTCATAAGAAACGTTCTAATAAAACAAAAAAGGAGACATCAGAATGAAGAATCAAGCTGCCCTGGACAGCCGATAGAATCAATCTGAGCAAGTGTATTTGAAGATTGTAAATAATAATCACTATAAAAACAGAAATGAGTACCCAAATGAAGAATTAAAGAAACGAGGATCCAAACAATAAGGAAAGTCGGGCCGTTGTCCTTGGGAGGTACTGTTCAGTTTCGAACTGTTAACCTTTATGCATTATCAGTAAAAAATGTAAAATACTTTATAATGTTAATTAATAATATTACAAAAAGGCAAGTATAGACACTTTAGTCTATCATAATAAGCTAACCGGTACGAACCTAACTTTCTAGAGGATCTTTAAAGGGAATAATGCCTGTTTATAACATTTAATTCGAGTCAAGTGTCTGTATTTAATTGTACGGAACTTGAAGAAAATTAATTTTACGAATTTTAATTCACCCTGAATAGTTTTCTTTTTGAAAAGGAATGATAAAAGGGCCCCTGAAATTGGATCGTGTAACATATGTAAAATTCTTCTGTTTGATAAAAAGTTGTAGTTTGATTCGATGAATCTATTTGCTTGATGCTCGCAGAAAAGATGCAGGTATACTTTGTATTTATACAATTAGATTAAGACTTCCTGTATACACGGCCTAGGGTACGATTCCATTTATTGAAAAATGAGCATAGATATTCAGGATTACGGTATAGCATTTTATTATAGGGAAATGAACTAATACTAGCAATTGTGTCCAAGTACTGTGAGAAAACAATGGCGACAGCTTTTCTTCCATACGTTTCGGGGCGTGCGCTCACTAGTCAAGCGATTTTAGTGTTTTTATCATATTATGTTTTGAAGGAGCGAATGATAAATACGAACAAAAGGAAGTGAAAATGGATGAATGAACGTGAAAAGAGCGAGAAACCGAGACCACCAAGCACTGGTACTCTGGATGTCCACTAGATTTCATTGTTATTGCGATTTCGTAAATTTACCAGATTAGTTTTTTAACTGTGATGATAATTGTTTTGTTGCATGGATATTGTACAGTGAGCAGCATTGAAACACATTTTTTATATTGATCTTTATTTTAATCGTGTTTTACATTTCAGTCTTTGCGAGCAAACATATCCTGAAGATAATCCGGCAAATTTGAAAACAACTTTTAAAGAATTTGCTTTCTTTAAAAAATAAATGAAAGCTCCGATTTTTTTCGAGAAAATCAGACTCTTTCAAATAAATGAATCCCGGGAATTTTCTTCAGGGTAAATGAGCATTTTCATGAAATTTTAATAGCTTAATATGCTGCACATTTGTATTCTTAAGGACATCTTTAGAAAAAATTTTTCTGTGAAATAAAGGTAGAATTACTAACATATTCCCTTGGTGGCTATATATTTTTATTGTACATGTTAAAATGAAAAAGAATTCTACGATGTGAGTTTTTCGTCATGTGCTGTAACATTCGCAGACATGCACGTAGTTACATCAATGATAAAATTATACGTGTGCTTGCGAGATTTAATGTCTAATTCCCATATCGAATTAAGACGGGGGTAACAAGTGCATTACTATGTACCTTCGCCGTTGTTTCAGGCTAGACCAGATTGAGTAAATATTTATAACATTCTACAGAAACCTTATATTGCCCGTATGGAGAACGACTTTCTATTTGCCACTTCATATACTAAATATATTAAACTAGGTGCTGCAGCACTTTGTTGCCACATTTTTCCTATCCTTGTTATCGGTTTTTAGGTTTTTAAAGCGTCAAAGAAAATCTATCGAGTAAAAGATCTGCTTGCCTTGCGTTTCGTTGCTTGTCGGTAGATCGTTTTTGTAATGTTTAGTTTTTTTGCACGTTATTGAAAATATATGGACATTTTATTGATGATAATAATCGCGATATAACTATATTGCAAATTGTAGCACTAAGATCTCCATTATGTCACGCAATTTGGTATCTTGTGAAATGGGAACTCCTTCCGAATCGCTTCGATCGTTAACAGTGTTTTAACGGTTGTAAGAAAACTTACTCCCCCCCCCCGGTTGCAGCTTAATGATGATAATGATGATGATGAGTAGTTTTATTTAAAGAAATTATTCTCTAAGTCTATAATCCAGGTCTTATCCCTCGGCCTAGGTTAATGTAATAAAGTTTATTTATTTTCTTAGTCCTTCAACAAACCCGTTTTGCATCCACATTTCGTTCCAAACAAACCTTTTCTGTAATAATGCGTCATACTGACGATTATGAGGTAAGGAAGAATTTAAGAAAATGAGGACACTAATAATACGAGTCAATACTTCATATTGTAAAAATGCTTGTATGTAATAAATACTTAATACGAATACATTTTTCTTCCTTAGTTCTATATTTATTAGATTTAATTATCTCATTCCTCGTTGCTTCCTTCATATATTTGCCCTTTATATAAGATTTTGTATTTCAGTCTTTCAAAATTCAGACTACCCACAGGAACAAGAAATCGATCAGAAAACTTGAATCAGTTTGAGGCTTTCATGAATTCGCATTCTTAAATAATAGAAAATTTTAAATTACAAATTTTTCAAGGTAGTTTACTTAAAGTCTTTTATATTCTTATAATTAGAATCTGCATTGAATTCTGATTTTTCAGTACACATAGGTTTGTTAACAGTTTAAAAAATTGAAAATTTAGTTTGTTTATATATGACTGAAAAATGTCTAAAAAGAATGGAAAAATTCCTGTTCAATCGGAGTTTTATGATAAAACCATCTAAATTTCGATTCAGAAAGATTATTGTACCTGTTGAAAGATTATTGTTAACGATAAAAATGCTCCAACAGGCATTACACTCGAGTCTCCCAAATGTCAAGAAATTTTGGCCAGACGTTCTCCCAAATGTCAAGT
>CAJFCP010000184.1:573062-592559 GCA_904066005.1 Synergus itoensis
AAAATACATTTCAAAGTACTATATGAGAATCTTCGAACCATAAGAAATGTGTATTTTTAGTGTCTTTAGAAATTCAAGATTTTTTCTGTCACCACGTATAAATATTTTAAATTTATAATTGTAATGAAATTACAAATTTTCGTATTCTAAAACTCAGGTACCGGATACGTCGTACATTTGTAAATGAGGATCTTGAATTTCCTAAGTGGAAGATTAATTTGATGTGTGGAAAGAAATTTTGATGATGTCAGAGCTGAGATAACAAAGTGCTTTCATCAACAACTCGGGATTTTTATTGATAAAGGAGAAAAATCTTTACAATATATTTAGTGCTTTAAATAAGATTTTTTTATTTAAAGAACTTTATGATGCTTTTATCTCAAATTACTATTTTCAGCTTTACAATCATTTAAAATTTTAATAAGCTACATTTACTTTCAATCATTCAAAAATGGAATTGATTACAATTCTCATGTGAAGAATGATTCGCGAAGCAGAATTTAATATTCAAAGTCTTCAGCTAATTATTTCTCTGCGAAATACAATTTTCATTCAGTAAATTTGAATATAAGGAATCTAAACCGAAGTTTTCCTATATGGGTGCTAGAATTATCAGTAATCAATAAGACCTTGATCTTCTAAGTAGACTTCTAATGAATAATTTATTTTCTGCAAACAGTATTACCTACATTAAAAAGAAAGTCTTGATTCTTTAGAGAAAAATTATTTACGTTTTTACATTTTATGTAAATTTGCTCCTGTTTATCGAGATAATCATCAGCTAATCAGGGCATGTATTATATTTCTCTTATCATAAATCATTACCAAACTCTTATCATTGTCGTATTATATCGTATTATATCTTTTTTTCTCTGATTGTTTCTTTCCATAAGAAAGATTCATTTCGAAATATCTATATGTATGTAGTCTCTTTTTCTAAAAAGGACATGAATTTCGGGAAACTTCATGCTAGAGATTAGTTCGCTAACCTTATATTGGTTAATTTATTTGGGGTGCGTGTTGTGTTGTATCTTATTTTAGAAAATTTAAGGGTACTGTCCTTCGTCCTTCGTTTTTCTGCTTGAGTAAACTATGAGTAAACTGCTAAATCTCTGTAAAGAATGAAGTTTACGCGTCGATCACTTGTACGTGAAATTTTATTACTCTTCTCGTTTGACCTATGTATCTGTGAACACAATTCTATCGAGTGCAGAAGTGTTTCTTTAACCAAGAACTTATACAAAAAAATCATAAGTCGCAGAAAAAACTGCAAATACTGTAAAACCCGAAATTTCTAGTGTGGAAACGAAGGTCCCCACACCCGCAATAGGCACATCCAGAAAAAAGATCTTATTAAATTAAAGAAAACATTTTTTTTCTGTTTTTTTCTATTCAACACACAAATATTAATGAATGACGTCACTTAGTTTCTTTCACTTAAAGAAACTATTTGTAATAATTTCTTTCGAGTCAGTAATTTGAAATAAACAAATTATTTCTTTGAATCAAAGAAAGATTTTCTTATAATCCAAATTACTAATGCGCCACGCGATTGCGCAGAAGAAGAAGAAGAAGCCTTTCGGAAATGCATTCTTTTCGCGTGAACACGTGTTATCAAATTTTTGTGAAGACGCGGACCGCGCAGCCGGTTAGATAAAGTCTTGGAAATGTGTGATAAAGAAGTGTGAGAATTTACAATTTTTATGAAAATTATTCTATTCTTCCGAAAATGCATATACCTACATATATATTTCAGGACATTCTTTCATTATATGTATTAAATCTCTAAGTGCCTCGTAAAATCGTGAGCGTCTGATTAATAAATTTAACCGCAATTTCACTCTGTGATGAATTATGCCTTCATGCATCCTAGATTTGATTTCTGAGTTTTTATTCAGCATTTTCGCTCGCTAGTTTTTCTCTCGGTTTTTCTGATAAAAAATATCTTGCTTAAATTAAAATACACATTTAATCGGAGTACTTTTAGTCAGAAGGTTTATATATTTGTAGTCCTTTCAATAATTTTTGCAAACTTTTGAATTTATAGTTTTATTTGCTAGATGACACAATTTATATTTTACGGAATAACGGAACAGCTGTGCAATGCCTCTGGGCACCGGAAGTATGAAATTCCAAACCATAGGCCCATGTAAAACCTGGCCTTCCTGTCTGGCCTTATAACATATATATCTGGGGGTCAATTCGTTTAACTCATCCGTTCCCACGGTGACTCCTTTAGCCAATCGATTAGGAATTTATAAGATGATTTACAAGAAACAATATCAACCTTGAAGTTGACCTTCATGGCTTTTTGAAGGTCAACTTTGTTTTTTTTTTTTAATGGAAACCTCCTTTTTTTACATTTGCAATCGATAGAGCGGAAAATTCTACGTTCAAGTATGTACCCAAGTCATAGGTCAATTGTAACGTTCAAGGTCAGTTAAAGGTTTATTGAAAAGCATTGGTTGTGCGAAATTTTACAAGAGGGAAAAGAGATTACACTTCCCAAGCACAATTCAGTAAAAGTTTAAATTTCTTCCGGGACATACTCTCATGTATAGCTTGGATTAAACGTATGGAATTTAATAAACTATCAACGTTTTTTATTTATTTTAACACATGTACTTGAAAATAAAAATTAAACGGTTTTTCATCGTACGAAAAATTCTCATGTTAAGACTTGGCCGGGCCTTATTAGAAGAGTGTCAAATACTTCCTGCATAATATATTTTGTTTTTATTCAACCATTTAATTTTTTTGTGGAGTTAGATAATATGTAGAGGGAAATTCTTTAATGTCAAGGTTTGTGGTTAGAGATGAATAGTAAAAATGGGAATAAGTTAGCAGGGCTCTATGCAAGATAGTGCCGGTTATGGCAGGTAGCAACCTGTCCATTGGGTTGCCGTGTCGACTCGAATGACTCAGGGGAGCTTGTTGTCTGCAAAGTGAAATGAACTCGTCTGCAGGATCCGGCTTTGCCCCGCCGCCAAGTCCAAACACCGTCTTGACTCGCGTTTACTTCTCCTGACAGAATAAACGCGATATTTTTAGAAAAACCACCACTTTGCACCATGCAACCGCCATTATATCAATGTGTGATTACTCTTTGTCAGCTTCTGATATACATATAAATCCTCGTAGAAAAAAAAATTATATTCGTGTGTGCTAAAAATAATATCCAATCACAGATAGTATTTACTGATACTGACTTTACTCAATTTGATCGAGCTCCACAACTTGAATCGTGTTTAAACTTTCTCGCCAGTCACTATAATCAAATTCTAGATTGACTTCTTCTCGCTTCTTGATCTGGTTAAAAGTAAAACCAAGAATAAAACTTCACTTTGAAAAGACTTCGGATAAGTCAAAAACTTTTGCATGTAGGAAAATTTCCATTTTCTAAACTAAGTGTGAATTTATTGTTTATGACATTTTCAAAATTCAAAAAAATGAACGAAAACATGTAATCAAAAAATGTGTATCAAATATCGAGCGCGAAGCGCGAGTGCCCTGATGAGAATGTGTTCCTTAAGGTCGATAGAACCTTAACAGGGTGTCTACTGACTCAACCGATTCAAATTCCAGGCGTTTTCCCGGTTTTTCAAGGCTAAATCCCTGATTTTCCAGGAAAGTAAAAACACACTTTAATGCTTCATCATACATTTACTATTATGAACTTAGCATATTAAAACAAACAACAAATCCAACATATTATAGAGTTTATTATATATTATTTATCCATATAATACTTTTACTCTTTTTAAGAATAAACTAAACTAAATCGGCCATAAGCCCTCTAAGGTGCAGCAACTGTCCCTCGAACGGACATTAAACGTAGCAGTATCTACAGGGAGATACCAACTGTACCAAAATTTTTCCGCGTGTATGCACCATGGCATATATGGTGAAAATAAAATGAGAATTTTTCTAATAACTGTTATAATAATAATAATATATGGTGTATGTTTTCCGATAAAAATATGTTAGTTGGTTTCATGAACAAGATTAAAAAGACAATGAATGAGAATAATAATTGGAGTAAGGTGAATGCTCGAGAGACAATCGGACTGCCGCAATAATGTCGTAAAACTGGTTATTCAAATACGTTAAACGACTTCTTTTTATATTATACATATAAAAAGTTGAAAAAAACACACCATCTGTATATAGCTAAATATACAAAGCCTAATATAATATACTTTACTTAATTTGTAATTAAGCACCTCGTGATGTTATTGCACTATACCACGCGTTTTCTTTAATATGACATTAAACGATTGGAACCTCTAATTGCTAAATATAAATCCTTGCCATGTACTCATGGACCAAAATTATATATAATTCACGATGAGCATGAAAACCAAAAACCGACCTAATTATTCATTAATGTTTCAGCTGGTAACAACACATAAATTAAATATTATCTAAAGAAATTATTTTTTTTTCAACGGAAAATTTATACATTAAATTTGATAGTCTCTAAATTTTGTGTCCGAAATGATCCTTTTGGCTCGCAGAGACGAGAAACACACGTTTCTATTGAAGAAGATTGTTAGTAGATTTTAATGCGAGTGTGGGCCAATTTCAAGTACACAAGAATATATTTAGCAGAAATTTTTCGCTGCCAAAAATTCTGCTCTAATTTCAGTACATAAATTGCAAATCATAGTTACAAAAATTGGTATAAATATATCTAATATATGTGTATTTTTTTCAAGTTTTGTATGTAAAGAGCGAAAGTTTAGTCATAAATCAATAAATTATTATTCGCACGATTTTGCATTAGTAATTTCATCGCGCTAGAAAGGTAGATCCTATTTTTTTTACCCTTGGTCTCTTGTGTTCATTGTGTTACCCGCACGGAGAGAAATCGAAGTTGAAATTTTGGTGATCAATAGTAGAAATTTAGAACTCAGTATAAAATAAATCAAGTAATTTTTTTTGCTCCCACCATTATTTTACTCCGCTTTTGTTCTCAGCCCCTCAGGTATTTGAATTACAAACGAATTTGATAGTCTCTAAATTTTAAAATGAGAGTTATTATACCTAGTTGAAACACGTGGTTCCTTCCGACCTCCCTTCTCAAACAGAGACATGGCATGGCATTTTTGGAAAGAGAATATTTGATGCATGGACTTGTTCATATTAATTTAAGGACAAGTTTGCATTTGAAAAATGTTGTATAAATGTTTAAAAGGAGTTAATGAGATATTTGAAAAGTCAATCTTTAATAGTTTTGAGTATTTTTTACCTCAAAAAGTATCAAAAAATCCATACCTTTTTACTTTGTTTTTGAGTTTAAATCCCAATCTCGATTGTTACTGATTTTGAAACCATGATGCGAGTATCTAAATTTTAAATCATTTCTTTTAATTATCTATTTATTATTTATCTTAATTATATCCTCAATTAGTGACCAGATTATTAATTCATAAATCGATGATTACAGATTAATTAATTATAAACGCATCATCATATATACAGGTACCAATATGCTCAATTTTATAGACGTACATTTTACAATCCCACCATATGTACATATCTATATATCTATATACTTTACTTATTTCTCGAGAATTACAAAGTATCTCTCTCGCCGGTCAGAAAACCTACATGGTAACAGATACATAAGTCGTTGACCTTTGAATACTTCCTGGCCGTCTCAGCTGCACTCTTTGACAATTCTCCTTGAATATAATTAAATTTTACTTCACTCTTTCCTCTCGAATACGAAATTAATAAATATTCATCGTCTCTCTATCTTCAATTATATCTTCATATCGTGCAAGAGGTATGTCCATTTATTTTTATATACATACATATATGTCGTCTGACGGCAGAAAATTATCCATTTTACTAGAACATATTGAATAATTAGTGTATTTTAGTAATTTAAAAAAAAAAGTATACTCTGCTTTAATAATAACAAATGCGGCCTCGAGATGAGAAAAAACTGCACCTAGGCTACTAAAATGCAAGGCTACTGTAAAGTGCACTCCATCACGTATAATCTCTAGGTCACTGAAGCTCTTAGAATTTGATGACATTAGTATATATTTTTTCCTCCGATTTAGTAGACAATATATATAAAGCCTGTTGAACTACATATATCAGTGGCCGATATGAACGGACGATAATTAATTTATCTATCCACCTCGCTATCGACTAAATTCTATTAGAGACCGTAATTCGATCCTATGTTTCTATATTCCCTATGGAGATGATAAGCATAATTATCGCCATTATTCATTTTCATTTAGATTTATACTCATCATTCATAAACGCATATTTAAAAATAATAATTGAAAACTTAATTTAACTAAAATGTTATTTGAATTACATAATTCTAAAATTAGAAGTGAAAGTAAAATTGCAGCAGCTGAATGAATAATTTACAGTGCTTCAGACTTATCAGTCTGTAGAATGTGCTATTAGTGGTTCGTACACATGTATAAATATGTATAAAGTGTTCATGAAGAGAATGTTCTTCTATTGTGCGGATGTTTTCACACTCAATCTGCAGTGATTCATCGGCATTATTGATACATATTCATATAATGTATCACTCGAGGCCGTTAGAATATCAGAATGATGTTTATTATATTGAAAAATTACTGTATATGTACTTCCAGCTTATTTCTTTCATCCCCCAACATTACATACATATTGGCCTGGTTCCTGTGACCTCCTTTATTGTCACCACCTCGTCGTCGTGATAAATACATCAGGAAAAATTGATTTTGCTGACGTAGACACAGTCTACATTCAATTTTTTTTTTCATTTGATTTCGAGGTTAAATTATTCACACGTTTTTAGTAATTCAAAATTATTATTGTATATACCATATCTTTTTAGAATAATTTTATTATCACTCAAATTTTTATATGAATTACAATTGATATTATAAGATTAAATCAATTGAATCTCTTAATTACATGTGTCGAACTTAAATTGATCTCATCACGGTGATACTTTACCATAAGAGCAATTTAGTTTCCGCAACTTTACGCTCCCAATAATAAATATTTTTTGCTAGAACTAGACCATTTACCTCAATTCCGTACAGACAGAGGTAAATGGCCTAGTTCTAGCAAAAAATATTTATTATTGCGAGCGTAAAGTTGCGGAAACTAAATTGCTCTTATGGTTAAAATATCACATGCCCTTAATTAGCGTGATTGTACGATTTATGTTTGAAAAATTAAGTTTTTTGAACATGTATAGAATTCTTCATTGTAATCTGATTTAATTCTAAAAATTTAATTATGCATTTTTATATATCATTGTAAACTTTTAATTTACACTCTTTTTTTTACTAAATATGACGATTTGATTGAAAACCTGGAGTTACATATTTTGAATTGTTCGCTATAGAGCATTTGTGTAAGTAGTTTTACACAACATGCAAGTGGACTAAATATGCACTCTCTTGTATGTAATCCAATCACCAGTTAATGTCCCTTTTTTTGTTTAAAAATTACATCTAATGTGATAATTGGCTACAGTTGTTTAAAGGTCGAGAAGGTCGATTTGTAGAAAGCTCATGACTCTAATAGCGACCATAGGAACAATTTATGTTACTTACGATCGATTTTAATAGCATTTCAGAAAGACATGTATTTATATTTTATAGACATGTATTAATATTTTATCTTTTATCACATCTCGATATATTTCACCAACTTTGTTTCTTTTTATTCTGTTACAGGAAAAAATCTTTACAATAATGAGCATGTAGCAATTAAAATGGTGAGTGAAATTTATCATCAGTTATTATTTTATACTTTAATTATGAATTGAAGAATAGTTTGTCATCTCTAGCTGACTTCCAAATTCACCTACATATTTTTCCTACAATAATAGAATTTTGAGGCCTGCTTTTCTGATATTATTTATTTTTGCTAATTAGAAAATGATTTATTAGGACAATATCTTCTTGCCGAAAAACCCAAATCTTCAATGTGAAAAAATACCGAAAAAATAATTTCCGGAAATTCAATTTCCCAAAAATTTAAATTCTCGAAAATTAAAAAAAATTTTGTTCAAAATTATTTCTCTTTCAGGAACCAATGAAAGCGAAGGCGCCACAGCTCCACTTAGAATATAGGTTTTACAAAGTATTAGGTGCACATGGTAAGTTAATTTTTTTTTTAATGAATAAAAGAGATATTGGTATTTGATTAATTTGATACACAGTAGATTTTATAGAATAATATATGTAAATATATTGCTGTTAACTGTTTTTCTATTTTTGACTTTTAATTTTCTGTCTATGGGAAATATTAAATTAAATCTTTTATTTGATATCATAACTTATGGAAGCTAAATTTTCGATAAATTTTTTTTTTACTCTTAATTTGGATCAATTTCTCTAATTTATTGAGAGTTGAGGTTTTTACGAAATCTGAATTTCAAGTACAAGCCGTAAGTAATTATCCCTGTGTACCAAAAAGCATGATTTTTGGAAACTGGGATAAATATCTTTTTGCATTTATATTCATACAGTTTATAACGCGCATATAGAAGGAGTTCCCGAGGTTTATTATTTCGGTCCGTGTGGGAAATTCAACGCGTTGGTAATGGAACTACTTGGCCCCAGCTTGGAAGATCTTTTCGATCTCTGTGGAAGAAGATTCACCCTTAAAACTGTTCTCAGCATTGCCACACAACTTGTAAGTTGAAAAAAAGAAACAAAACATATCTTACAGAAAGTAGACTGAATTTGTATAAGAATTAAAGACTGCCAAAATAAAAAAATAAAATAAAAATTTTTTTAATAAAAATTTTTATTTAATAAAATAAATAAATAAATAAATTTTTAATGAATTTTTTTAAATAAAAAATGCCAATACCTATTGTTTAAATTTTCGAGATTTTCAGTGAAAACAAAGTGATTTTAAGCAATTTCAGAATACTTGAGAAAATAGGGAAAAAATTAACAGTTTGCAAGAGATTCAATAATTTTAATAAATTTAAAGTGATTATTTCAATAGTGATCATTTCATGAACACTCAATAAAGTCACACTCATCAAAGTGAATAAAATATATTCCTACAATATTATTTTATCATATAATATTAAAAAAAAAATTACTGAAAAACAAAAATAAAAGCTAAAAAATAAAAAAAATAAATTAAAATGTTTCTCTTTATCTCTAGTCCTACTAAACAATGATTTTTCTTTTTAGCTCCATAGGATAGAATACGTACACAGTCGGCATCTAATTTATCGGGATGTCAAACCAGAAAACTTTCTAATAGGACGTAGTACGACAAAGCGAGAAAAAGTTATTCACATTATTGATTTTGGATTGGCCAAAGAGTATATAGACTTGGAAACAAATAAGCACATACCATACCGGGAACACAAGAGTTTAACTGGCACTGCACGATACATGAGTATCAACACTCACTTAGGAAAAGGTAATTTAGAATCTTCTTTTACGAATTACATTTAAAAAAACTTTTTTTTTCCTTAGTGATTTGGATCTGAATAAATTTAGAAATTTTTATGTTTTTTCAGAACAAAGTAGAAGAGATGATTTGGAGGCCCTGGGTCACATGTTCATGTACTTTCTGAGAGGAAGTTTGCCCTGGCAAGGATTGAAAGCTGACACCTTGAAGGAGCGGTATCAAAAGATAGGAGATACCAAACGAGCAACTCCCATAGAAGTCCTCTGTGACGGCCACCCCGAAGAGATGGCTACTTATCTTCGCTACGTCCGGAGGCTGGACTTCTTCGAAACTCCCGACTACGAGTACCTGAGGAAGCTCTTTCAAGACCTGTACGAAAGGAGAGGTTTCGCCAACGATGGCGAATTCGACTGGACCGGCAAAAGCATGGTGGGTCACAGATAAATTAGAAGCTCAACAAAAACTGATTGGAATGCTCCCTTAATAAGTTAAAATCACAAATGCATGTGCACGTAGGCGTAGAAATTCACAAGAATGTCAAATTTCAAGAAAAGGACGATCTCACACGTTTTTAACATTTTTCTATCTTTAATTGATCAAAGTTATATTGAAATGTTTGTCACGAGATGATATTTTATATTATTTTACAAGACTCATTCAGTTTGAAGAAAATTGTTCTTGAATATTTTGATACAGGATAAATATATTTGATTGCACGATTCGAAAGTGAATTTATCAGAAGTTTTCTTTTCATAAGTACATATTTAGTTTTGTATGTAAAATCTTTTGATCATATTATGGATATCGCGTATTAGGTAAGTATCCTGTCACATCTGCACTTCAAATGAAAATAGCCACCTAAAAAAATAAAATAAGTCACCTGTCACTTTTTCGTGTCTAAAATAAAATTCATGAAAGCTCTTCTTCCTAGTTAGGTTTATAAACATTCGTTTTGAAATACGATATACGTAATAAATGCTATGAACCTAACTATAAAGAAAAGCAGCTTTTCAAGCAGACATGGTCTAGTGTCTAGAGATTCACTTTGATTTTTTTTAACATTGCATGCTGCATCCAACTATTCTTTAGCCACCCAACTTCTTACAACTTAAACAACTAAGGGAGGCAGCTCCATCTAATATTGAAAAAACCAAGTCTGATAAGGTTCGTAACTGTTGAAGTGTGAGGCCTGATGAAATTGTTTTTAACAGCCTGTGGTTAGAATTGTAATATTTTCTCCATAAAAAAGAGTCTTTAGTTCAGCTTGAGTAACTTGCAAAAGGATGAAACTCTCGTAAAGTGGAAGCACCTCTAATATAAACTACCTTGATTTTTGGACGCATTATATTGTGGTGTTTATCGAAGAATTTCAAGTATGTTATGCAACTTTCGTGACAGGCTAGTAAATTAGTTAAATGTGTAAAGATGTACCAAAAATATGCATTTAAAATATTTAATAATTGTTCTTGTTTTCTTTTTTTTTTGCATTTCAGTCGACGCCAGTTGGATCCTTGCAGACAGGACACGAAATCGTCGTGTCACCCAATCGAGACCGACACCCAACCACTTACAAGGTATTCTTCGTGTTTTTACTTTACAAGCATGGGCGTTGTAGCAAACTTTTTCGTTAATCGAGTAACCGCATGAATTTGTACGTGAATGTACGAATGCTATCTACAAAGTCGAACTTGTTTTTGCAAAATATTTATAATAGTACAATTTATAACGAATTCAATGAAAGTTTGTATTATTTTGTATAATAATTAGCTGAAAAAAATTAAGCATTTAAATTAGCGACCTCAGCGAGTAGATAAATATGACACGCTTATTACTCGCATGAATTGGCTGGACGTGAACAAGTCATTCATCCACCATGAAGTCGCTTTCTAAGATTTAGATAAACTCTTTTGCCATTTAAAATTTTTCAAGTTTTCTTTCATATAAATGATATAATAAATTAAAAATTTTAGTGCAATGGTTTACTTTCATTTAATTGGAATCACGATTTAAATATGAATGAGTTCTACTTTGTAGGTATGATATTGCACAAATACGAAATTTATTTAGTTAAAGATCTGGAAATCCAGATAAGATAAAGGTTCTTGTGCAAGTAGAGGTTTATTTTTGATTTGACAAACTAATGTATATGCAGATAATTCTTCGGTTTATTTTCTTAAAGGTCCTATTTTTCCAAACTTTTTTTTTTTTTTTTTTTTAAGTAAAGAATCTTAAAAATGATACCGAAAAATTGATTGTAGAATAACTATGTAGCACGGAAACGTTTATTGTTACATTAATACGTAGGATTACGATGATTTTGAAGAAGATTTTATTCTCGTGATGGACGAGGTCGACGTGCGTGTCGGCCAACAAGGCATTAATTATGTAAGCTATTATCGAAAACAATTCATTGAATTTGTTGCAAATTTGTAAGTAAAATTGCTATTTGAACTCTGTCGTGATGTAGCATTGTAGTTTGGGAGATAATTTAGTGCAAAGAACAGCTTTATACACTTGTGAGTATTGTTAAATATTTGTAAGTAAATTTAAATTTTTTCCAAATTTTGGATAATTTTTTAGCTAGCTTATAAATTGACTCATCATTTTCGATGTTTTCGGCTTCATGAATTGCGAGTAATTAGTGTGTTACGAAAATATTCCTGCTAGGGATGGGCAATTTTACTCTTTGATTTTTTTTAATCTTTCCTTATATCCAAAAATGTTTCGAATTGAATGATTAGATATTGTTTTCGTTTTTCAGTTTGTAATGGTTAGAAAAAAAATGTAATTCTAAATTTCATGTTAAAGAAAACAATAGGTACAATGTACATATATACAATTGTACATAGTCATGACAGATCGTCCCCTATTCACCTTTTTTCATCTATTTCACCTATTCTGGTACTAATTAATCACCTTTACACACTTTTTCAATTGATATAATTGAATCATATGAAAAATTATTAATATTGGAATTATAGGATAATTCCGGGTCATTTTCGATTTTAATTCCTTCTTTTGAAATCGCTTAAAATTCTTTTGATAGCACGTCTGTCGAAAGTTCGATTTTCGGTGTCTCCAAAGATTTGCAAAGGATTGATTTAAATTTCTTTGAATTTTTTTACACATATTTCTCACTTATTTTTATTTAAAAAATCACATTTTCACCGTTTTTAATGGCAATAGAGGTACTACATACATATAATCACTGAGTACAGTTAAAGTATTTATTGTATACTATTTACTTTCCTTGTTTTTATGAAAAATTCCCTAAAAAAATAAACTTGTCCATCACTATAATCTTTGACAGTGAATGTATAATCAATAGAAAAATGATTAAGAGAATTGAGAAAAAAATACGTAATCTAAGAGCCCAGAAGTCTTTTGTATTATATTTGGTTTTATGTGTTAATTATCATATGAGGAAATTTAGATAACCCGGTTTTTTTTTTTTAGAATTTTTACTTTTTCAAAAAAAAAAAAAAGAATAGTGCACATCCGTCAAGAACGTGAACACGGACGGATGTGTACTATTCTTTTTTTGAAAAAGTAAAAATTGTAGAAAAAAACCCGGGTTATCTAAATTTCCCTATATGATAATTAATTGGATAGCAGATATAACAAAGTTAATCGCATTCAGTGAGAAAGATCAGGAGAATTTTCAAAGTCGAAAATAAACAGCAAACATCATTTATTTAAGTTTTAAAATACACATTTAGATTCGCACATTTAGATCAAAATATTCAACTCGTAGACCTAGAATTTCAAGGCCTTGATGTAAAAAAGGAAACTTCACACAAAAATACCTGGAATAAATTCACTACAATAGGAAAATAGGAAAATAATGACAATAGGAAATGTTATACTTAAAAAATTGAAATAACCGATTCGTTTCAAGAAACCTAAAGTAGGTATCTTTATTCAATGAAGTAAATACTTATAAATCGATTTTTGTTTTCCGACTTTTCTTATTTCCTTGCCTATAAGATGCATCAACTAACATGTTGCATTCGCGACGTTGTCGTGCTTGTTCCTCCAGGACGCGGCTGGTGGAGGGGTGGGAGGAGGGGGCGGTAAGGGGGTGGGACCCACGTGGTCGGATACAGCGAAGCAATCAGGGGCTGGTGGCACATTGACACCCGCTGACAGGCATGGTTCTGTACAGGTGAGTTCATCCCTTTTTCCTTTTCCCTCTTTGCTCAGAATTCCTCCCACGATTATGTCTTCTCTTCTGCTTCCTACTCGTATCATCGGAGATACACCACCACGTTACCGTACGTTTAACTCCTCTTCGAGACTAATCGTTTTCTACAGTTTGATTGGCGTACGTGCGATCGATCATCCGCGCGCGCTCTCGCTCGGTTTCGATTTCGATTTCAAGAAAGCTCATTTTCTAATACACACTTTGCATCTTTTCCATCTCACTAAGGAGCGATGTGCCAATGTGCCCGGAATAAATCTCTTAATTTTTCTTATTTTAGACAAAGCATCAACGGAATATGGTTAGTTCAATATCTGTGCGGTCTGGTTTGCTGTAGCATGTTGTATTTTGCGTTCTTTTTGTCAATTTGCCTCACGTTATTGGATATACTAAATACTAATCGTACCTCTAGAGCAGCATTGACTCCTCCTCTCTGTATTGGCCAATGTGCACAATCCTTTTCAAAAGCCTAACATAAAGTCGTATAAACGAGAACGTCAATCACCAATCTCTATAAGTCATTTTCAATATGTATAGTTTTTAAGCCGGGTCTCTAAAACTCTAATTTTTAATTTTAATTTTTATTGATTTAGAATATGAGATTCCCAGTCTAGTTTTAATGTAAATAATTTTTGCTCCTTATAGAATTGTTGATAGTACCTGTTCCTTTTTGTCGTGGGTTTTAGTTTTCATTTTTATAAGTTGACGTATTTCGTAGATTACATTTAAAGTAGATTTGAGAGTAAGATCCTTGTTGATTAAAGACTTAAATGGCTTATTTTGTAAAAATATATGTACCAAATATGTTACTGCACAAAAGTCATTTAAGTGTACATATAGCGTGAAAGATTGCCGACTGACAATGAATTTAATGCAACTTTGTTTCTCATTAAGGTGGTTTCATCGACCAACGGAGAAATAGGAAACGACGATCCCACTGCAGGACATTCGAATACGCCAATTACGACGCCTCAGGAAGTCGAGTTGATCGATGAGACCAAGTTAGTATTATATTTGCTGCATCAATACATTTTATCGAACCAGAGGGTTCAACATGCATCTTTGATTGGATGAGGATGTATTTCCAGCTCTGCATGAATTATTATTGATTATCTATATACAGAATTACATTATACATATGGGCATATCTCTACAATTTTTCATTTTTGTGATGATGCACAGTTTCGCCCACAGTCGAGAAGAAATGCTACACTTGATATCGATTTTCCCCAAGAAAATATACTAATTTGAGGGTTACTATAGTGTTTCAATCGATTTGAACTATTATCCATTCGTTACAATCCCTAAAACCACCTAAAATACTATAAGTCAATGTGGTGATTTATGACTTTACAATTTTTCACGCGCTGTATTTTTCTTACCGAAGTTCTTTGGGGGCTGAAAAATTTTTGCAGTGTTCTTACATATATTAATATACTAAAAATATATTTTAGATAGTTGTGCCTGCCATGTGGAAATTAAAAAAAATTCCCAAAGTTGTGATGATAAATTATTGAAATTTATCTCAAATTTGCTTTTTTCCCCGTAATTTTTTTACCGTTAAGGTTTTGAAAAAAATTAAAAAAACACCGTATTCTACGTGGTCTACTCTATAAAATGGCACCAAACCGAAACATGTGCCGATAATAGATCCAAAGTATGGGCTTTTAGAAAAATAGTATCGGAAAGGAAACTCAAGGGAAAAAATAATTTCTTCGACTAGCACACTTGTTTATCGATAGCTGGGTGGAATTTTATGTTGGAAAACTGTACTTCCACACTTGTATAATGTGTTGGTAAATCGGTAAATGCGTAAACGAACTCCGAATGAGTTTTCAAGGCAATAAATCTGAGAAGTCAAAATTTGAACAAAAAAATACAATTTAAACAGTTCCTTTGATGACATGAAGTTATCCGTAAAGACTCTTAATAACCCCAAAAATATCTATGCTTCTTTTAAACTTGTTTTCGTTTCATACCAATCTGTTAAGTAAAGTGGTTCTTATTTTTGACATGATTTTGCTCTTCAATGGAATTTGACTGTAAATAGATGAAATGCACTCAATTTTTAATTCAATCTGAAATCGGAGAGCAGGCAAGTTTTATTTTACTTAATTATATCAAACATTCTAAAGTAAAGTTTCATAATCTTTTTAATTTATTTTTTTTCGCTTTCACTTACGTACCGAGCTCGGAAACTGAGTTTCCAAAATTTTTCCTCTCATTTTAAGGCCTAAAAAAGAAGATAAAATCGGTTGGAGGACTGTGCCACTAAATTATTTTTCTTTTTTTCAAAATGCCGAAAATGAAAAATTGTAGAGATATGCCCATATATTCCTTGTTTCAATATCAAGAGCAGATTTAACTCTGGAAAATTCGAATGAAAATTTAACTATAAAATCATTACACTTGAAGAATACATTATACAGATATGTATGTTTTTATCAACTATTTATAAACTACATACATGTATTAGTATATAGTTACAAAGAATCCCAGATTAATATTTTAAAAATAGCTCTCCTCAAAGTATGTATGATTTCAAAATAGAGATCACTTTCTTCCTTCCCTTTTCTCTAGTTTTTATTCTAGAAAAATTTTCATAATTTTTGCCAAAAATTCCATATACAATCTCGTCTATAAATTTCTCCTTCTTTCTTTTTGTATTCTAAAACTTGTAAATTGTATTCCTTTTCAGCGGTAGTAACATTCCACAAATAACGAAAAGAGTTTGCTCCTGCTGTAAACGGAAGCGCATTTATAATATCCCAAGTTCTCCGTCAAAAAAACCTAAAGTGATTTCCCATATCCAGAATTTATACCACTATAATCCGACGATGAGGGAATTTCTTGTAAACAACAGTGGTTTGAAATCGCAATTCACGAAAAAAAATTCTGTTAAAAAAACGTGAATAAGAATATCAATCATAATAAACAAATTAGATTTCATTTGAAAATCAGTGATATTTTTATTCCTAATAATTAATTATTAAGACTTACTTATTCATTTGTATTTGTAATTAACATTCTTTAATTTTCATTTAAAATTAATTTCATCGATGTCTAACTTTCCTATTATAGTTAAATTGATATTTTGATACATACCAATTATTAGTGAATGTATCGAATATAAAAAATCCTCAAATATACACTTCCAATCCTATCTCGTCCCCATTTACTTATACATATTATGGCCCTTTTCCTTCTAAATGAAAGAATCCTCCTTCCTATCTTCCTATTTTATTTAATATCCAGATAATATCGAGGCTATTTTTTGAAATTTAGATTTGCTTTGAAGAAAACCATTCAATGATCATTCATTTTTGGCACTCATTGGAATTACAAAACTTCTCATATTCCAAGTCATCTCCTATTCTTCATATTTATTAGCAAGATGTCGTCCTGCACTCCTAGTCACTGCATGACTAGTCGGTGTTAGAATCCACCGAATTAATGAAATCGATTCTAATTTCTACTAGTGTTCGTTTTATTTTCAGATGTTGCTGTTTCTTCAAAAGGAAGAAGAAGAAAAGTGGGAGACAGAAATGACTGTCAGTATCGGTCAGGCTTGGGGGGGTTGTACCAAATGCGGTTATTAGTGCCGGGGGAAATGGAGGAAGAATTGGAGGTCACGCCGTGAAACTTGGTGGACGAGGAAGAGAGAGCAATGGTGACTTTGAGCGCGAAGCAGTCACGTTGTTGAGAGCCAGCAGCCACTCAGTATCTCGTGACTCTGTGCTCCACACCACCATCACTATGACTCCTACGCCTACACCACCGCCGTTGTCAAACTAAAATACCGCACAGCCATTACTATTACTGTCGCTACGAAATCACTACTACTGCTATTATCGTTATCAAATCGTCGCCACCAAACATCGTCATCCTCAATACCGAAACCTTCTACAATTGTCAATCATTGCAATCATTTTCAAACGTTTCTCACTAATGTTCAGCGAGAGTAGTTCAGTCGCCATTCAACATCCGGGATCGAAATCTTTCCTTTTCAGCCAATCCAGTAGAATTAAGAAATTGACGTACCGATCTTTGGTGAAACAATAACACACTCATGTCTTTCATTTATTTTTTATAATTCTATTCAATCAACTATTGCCCATTTTTTTTTAACAATTTTAAACATTTTTTAAAGGTATCTCTTACGTCGAAGCTAAAGTCATTTTTCAGCATTTTTTTTTTTTTTTTTTTACTCTACTGGATTTTATGTTTCACAACTGTTACAGAAGGGTTCTACATTTTGAATATCAGATTAGAGGATTTTTTTGGAATTAAAGAACAGATTTTCGTTTTCCATCTACGAATTTTATATGTATGTAATTGAGGACTGGCAAGGAAATTTTCCTGAATGCGGATTTGATGAGTTTTAGATTTGAGGATTTGATAATGATAAAGAACTTTTAGTTTGGAGTTTAGTTGAAAATTCTTGATCTTTTGAATATTTTGAAGGCTACATTGGTATTTTTAAGCTCGAGTTGGTATTTTAATACCTTCGAATTCCTTGATTTCCTTAAAGTTTATTTTTAAGTTGGATGTTTTTTATTAAATGTTTTATTTCAACTTCTTTCAATTTGGAATACCTAAAATTTGGTTTATTTTAAGATTAAATGATGTCGAACTCATTTTTTTAAGTACATATACACATATTTCCAAAATGTTCCCTCCAAACTGAAATCCCTTTGAATTTTCAATTCTCTGGTAAAATGATTCCAATTTCTAAAATAAATTCATCCTCAGGGTATTTTTTCCAATAAAAAATTTTTATACGAAATTTTTTATAGCACAAATGAGTACTTAAGTACGAAAAGAGTACCAAATCGATCTGAACTCAATCGCACTAATCTACTCCCGGCTGACAAACGAGTATTCGCGAATCATATCGATGTACTTATAGCAACCGTCGCAGAAGAGTGTTTTAATAACAAATAATCTGACCAACTGCGCTTCAGGCAAAGATTCTCTACTTTGTGAGTAATCGCACGATTAGAGTTACGTAGCGGTTTTTAAAGTAATGCTTAGAAAACTGTTCCAATCATGTAAACTTGAAACATAACTCCGCGAAAATTAAAATTAAAATCTACCAATTAGAAATTCAGGTAAAGAAGAAAAGAAAACGACGGCATGATCAGAAGAGGAGATTTTTTATTTAGTTCCCTATAAGTACCGCCAAAAACTTCCACTTCCAAGTCCCTTTTGATCTTGCCAGAAAGAAATAAGATAAAATAAACTAGCGCACTTGGCTTAAATTCGTCCAACACACCAGAGCGGGGCACGCGTTTTAATTTTAAGTTGATTGAGACATTAGATGAAAATGTATCGTAGGATTGTACGAGTACAGAACGAATTTGTTAGTCTTCTCGCTGGCATCAGAACGCGAAGGAAGTCACATCAAATTTCTTAAGCATTGAGTGACTACACGAACAAATTTTTAACATTTTAATATTACACGACTGACTGCTGGTTAAGTATGGTTGTGAATTCTCCAAATGAGACGTGTTTCAACTCTTGTTTTAAAACGGCCGTCATGCGTGCCTCAATGATGGAATTATTATATTTATAGCGTAATCAATTTAAAAGAAAAAAAAAAAAAGAAAAGAAAAAAAATGAAAAGGAAGAGCATACGTTGTTTGTATATTTATGAATTTGAGCGTCTTTCCCTGAAACTTATTTGTGTCAAGTTTAGCTTTTCTAAGTTCTAAGGCATTCATGGCTTAGATGTTATAAATATATAGAACAGAAATCTTCTCTCACTCACAATTAGCGAGCCTTGGAATTGATTTTCCTTTTCGTTATCAATATTATCAGTAGAACACCAAAATTTTTCGTTCATGTGACAAAATGGTGTTTTTTTTTTTTTTTTTTTTTTT
>CAJFCP010000185.1:0-11824 GCA_904066005.1 Synergus itoensis
GAGGTGGTTATAACAGGAGAAGGAGATGGTGGAGGAGGAGGTTTATTCCCAGCCTTCGGACTGACTGGTATTAATAATCAAAATAGGAATTATGCCTGACTCAGTTTTAACAAAAGAGTTGAGATCAATATAATTAAGTATAATTGAAATGAAATATGATTTTATACAAATTTTTTTTAATTAGACACATATATACACACATCATGAAACCGTAAAAGTTACGCCTTACGTACTTTAGTTTTTCTCTTATTAATATTCATGATCTGCTCGACAATTATATCGTCGACTCTTGGATCAATTGGAATTGCTTGCACGGGTGTCCTAGGGACTGGCACATGCTTCGACCATCGTTCTGTCACATTATTTAACCAACTCCACAACTTGTCCCTGTTTAAAAACGCAAATGCCACGAGCATTATAAAAGGTAGAGCAACAACTGACGTTTGATTAATGTCCGCTTGATCATGTTTTCTTTCCGCATCAAAATTCACTTTAACATGCTTGAAGGACGAGTTTGCCTCAAAGTACACAGGAATAGTCTTGTATTTGTATGATGATTGCGACAAAGAAGAGTCTAGCTGTACGAAGTATTTTTTATTATCGGATTGTAGGGGTGGGAAATGCACCAAGAATCCTGCGTTGTAATTATTACCGATTTTGGAGGCGTGATGACTATCCATCTTTGCTATGTGTATTGGGGAATCAGGCATGTCTTCTCTACAAAGTTTCACTTTCAAAGTGCGATAGTGATCAGGTTGAGATGAGATTACGTGCACGGAAATATCTGTGCGGGAAATCGGATGAAAAGCAATTAACCGAAGGTTGTAGACGTCCTCGGTTGCCTGAATGGCAATCGAACTTGGTAGTACACGCTGAATATTTGAATTGGCTTCAACTCCTTGCTTCAAACGAATGGCATAGATACACTGTAAATAATTAAAATAGTCGTAAATGAACGAAAATGGGTCAGCTTTTACTATTGTGTACTAGATAATTTATAAAAGTAGATTTTACCGAAGGTTGAAGTCCTCTGATGCGGAAATTGCCATTCTCTTCTGTTGTCGCTTCTTCTAAATAACTAGAACATTCAGTCTGTCCCTGAGCTTCTACGAGAAGTCCAGCTTCAGGTTCTCCATTCAATGAAGTTACAGCCCCGTAAGCGCTAAAAGCAACTCTGTTGCCTGTGAGTTTCACTTTGACCGTCAAGCCTTCCTGCACGTTGATTACTTTCGACGACGGATTAAATTTATACTCCTTCATCATAGGACGAAGATAATATTCTCCAGGAGAAAGTGACTTAAATGTCATCTGACCATTTTCATTCGTCATACTGTTTTTTCTGTAACTCTGGCCTCCTGATAGAGAGAGTAGAACTCCCTGCAAAGCTTTCTTGTCAGCTTCATCTAGAACTTCGACAACTATTTCTGCCAATTTGTGGGCTGAAAAAATCCCCTTTGTATCAGGACCAGAAACTACGTATCCCTCCATTGTTGCAGTCACACTGAAATTAAAATTTCATTTAGTAATAATTTTTATTCTTTAATAGTTTATTGGAAATTTTCACTCATACCTGTAGTCGACTTTTCCATCAAGTGGGCCCACTTTATATCGACCATCATTCTGGGTTACTAGAGTATGGACAGGAACTTCCTTATCCTTACCAAAAATTTGTACTGTGACTCCATTCAGTGGAGGTACAATCGAACCACTTATAATCTGTAAATTTAAATTATATAATCAGTTTCAAAAAAATTCGAAACTAATTTTCCCCTTCTACAATGAATACTCCATCTTTCTAACTTTAGGTATTATAAAGTTCAGAGAATTACTCAATTACCTTTCCTAATTCACCATTGAATGAAGCAATATTATCATGACACTCGTTTTCTCCCAAAATTCTTAAAGAGGACGGATTGAATAACATTACATCCGACACTGGAACGATGACGTACGAGTTATCGGCGTTTGCGTCGAATTCGAAAGTATATTTATAAACGCCATTTGTTTTGACATACTTTAAAGGTCCAAGTCTAACAAAGTAAATTAAAAATATTATTGTTAGCTGTAAAATAATGAATTGATTTGATATTGTATCGCTTACATGATAGGATCTCCAATGTCATTCTCAATTTTCACTTTTATTCCGTCCAAAGCAGTAGAGCTAACAATAACTCCGCCGTGTCTGTGTTTTGTAGACGTAAGAATGATAGGAGTTAGATTTTGTACGTCCCACTTATACGAGGGTTTGGCGAAAATATGGCAACTCTTTGGCACGAAATCGTATTCACCAGCCTTCGGTACGCAATGCCTGGTACTTCCCTTCATCAGTTGTAAAGTATTTTTTTTCGTTTCCCCGGGGATAACATACTCCACGTCAGTTTCGTGAGATGAAATAAAAGTAACAGAAAATCCAGTTTGACGGAAAACTGGAATTTCTGCTAGCTCCGATGTTACCATTATTTTGTGACCAGAATTTTCCCAGCAGATAACATCCGTGTCAATCAGCACTTCATATTGACCTGGCAATACTTCTGAGAACTGGTATCTGCCATCTGTATCATCAAAAATGACTTGAAAAAAGGGAGCATAGAATCACGAAAAAATAGAAATATTTGCGACAGCAAAATTACGCAATGATTTACGCTTTTGCTGTCGCAACTTTTAACTATTAATTTTAATTTATTTTGTAAATAAAATTCAGTGTCATTTTCTGGTTCAGTAACCACACTGGTGAAGTAAAAAAATGTACTATGTACCTTTTGCTTGCACAGATTTTATAGTAATGCCATCAAGAACTTTCAAAGTAACAGACGCTTGACTACAGTCAGTTCTTGGCAAACATTTTACGGTCCCTTTCAAAGTTGCTTTTAATTGCAAAAAGTTGATGTTATTCAGCGGCTTCGATGACACAACGATGATTTGTTGCAAGGGGAAGAATCTGTTAACAAAGCGATTAATTAAAATCGATACTACTCAAAATTCTTTACCATTACTTCTTCTAAAAATATTTTACTCACTGTAATCCATTAAGTGTTTCTTCCTTAGAAACGAGAACGCTTACTTGATACTTTGCAGGCGCAAGAAAAACGCAAAATTCCCCACTAGAAGGGTTGACTTCAATTTCTGTCTGTAATTCTGAAACGGTGTTTTTAATCGCAATTTTGCGATAATGAAGCGTGCCCTTTGCAGATAATGTTACTTTTCCGCAAACTTTATAAGAAGACGGTTGTATGGTAGGCACATCAGAAGAGGTGGGAGAAACTTTTACTGACTTTTCTTCAAACTGCATATTTGCTGTAATAATTAAAGATTATTAGTTGATTAGTTATTTCTTTCTGGTAAACGGTTACCTATCTCTTTAGTTAAACTTACGAGCTTCAGCTTTTACGAAATATTTGCCAGACTTTATGTTATCTATTTTGTATCTTCCATTTTGATCCGTAATGGCTACTTGTTTTCCAGACAAAAATACTTTGGCCCCTACTAACGGCTTTCCTTCAACAGATTCATGCACGAAGCCATTAACTGTAAATCCAGTTACTTTGAAATCTTGAGGTAGTATTAAACTGTCGTGACCAACTTTGAATCGTAATTCGGATGGTTGTACGTCGAATTTAGTGCGAGTTTCTGCATAATGAGGTACGAGTTTGTACTCTCCATGCGAAACAGCTGGAAATGTAAATCTACCATTCTCATCAGACTTAATGTGGCAGAGAGGCTTCTCTGCTATCCATTCCTTAATTGCAGTTGTTTCACAATTTTTGATATGACCATTCTGTGAAACGTAGGTTTATTAAACTTTCACGTAAAAAGCAAAAACGAAGTTAGTTATAAAATTATCTTAAGGCAGGATTCATAGTTCGTCTCCTTGATTGAAAAGTGAGCTAATAGTTGAATATAGTTTACCCCAAACAGAAGGAATGATACGCCGCTGACAGGTTCATCGTCACTTGTAACTCGTCCACTAACATCATATCCGAAGACTACCAAACTATCATCAGGCAATTCTGTATTTCCTTCTCTTACAGTAACAGACACCGTACTTTTTTCTATAATCCACCTTTACAAATTAAAAAAAAATCATATTAACTATTTAAAAATATTTATTTATTTTCTATTTAATGAGAAAATTTTGGATTTCTTACTGAGGATGACTAGCAACAAGTACGTAATTTCCGGGTTGTATTGGAGTGAAATAAAAAGTGCCATCGTGAGCAGTGATCGTAGTGCTTGTGGGAGTTCCCTTTTGACTGTCTTTATATAAAGAAATTGTTACACCTTTTGGTCCAGCACTCGAGCCTTTACTTAATACCTAGAAAATTCATTTTATCAGTATATCAGCTCTTCCAGTAATAATCGAATTATGAAAACTTTGATTCTTACTTTGCCTGTAATACCGAATCCTTTAAACACGAAATTGATATCTTTTCCTTGGCTACAAACATCGGAGGACCCGTCGACATTTAATGCAACTTCTGTCGGTTCGAAACTCCAGCCTTTAGGTGGTTCAACCTGTTAAATAATTTAAATTGATTATTATTTAATTTTTCGAGTAACAATCGAATGGGAAAGTTCATTATTTATTCTTAGTTTTATAGTTACCTTCAACGTATATTCTCCTTTATCATAAAGAGGCAAAAAGTAATATCCGCTATTTGGAGCACACTCAGTTTGATCTTTTACGCTTCCTGTTTTAGTATATCTAAGTGAAAAGTAAATTAATAAATAATTCAACATTAACTTATTTTAAACTATTAAAATACAATCGTTAACGTAAAATTTTCATTGATACTCACAATATTACACGAATCTTAGTGAAATCGATATCCGCATGACTTTTTATGAATCCTCCACAGCCTAAAATATCTTCAGCAGTACATACCGGTGCCAAAAAGAAAGCGCTGATGAGTAGAATTGCTAATAATTGCGACATTTTTTAAGCTTCACAGAAGCAGTAGAAGGTTAAATGAATTTTCCAAATTCAAATTCTTGATAAATTAGAACTGCAACAAAAAATTCTTAAAATATTATTAAAATTCATTTTGAGATGGTATCTTCTGTAATATTGTACCGGAAGTATAAAAGTGCTATTAAAGTCATATTAAACGGATTAAAACTATTAAAAGTTTTTAAATCTAAAGAAATTGAAGGTTAAGAAACAAATCGAGGTTATGTTAGCAAATTCTTTACGGTAAATCCGGTAAATCGAGTAAATTATAATTATGAGTATGTAAGAATAAACTTTTGAGACTTTAAATTCTTTCGAGGGTAAAATAAATTTATTACCTTAATTTTTTCATGCTTAGAACTATTTATTTAATTCGTCTAACTAGTTAGATCCCTTTAAACACCGTGCTTTAAACCAATTTACAACTCAATAACTCATATGACTCTCATGACTCTTCAGTCAGTTCAGTCTAAACACAGTGCTACACGCCGACCCCCTTGCCCGTACACGTAACCAAGTTAATCAATCAGCTGAATCAGCTGCAATCAGCTGATATCATTATTTTGGCTGCGTTTGCGCGATTGACTTTACAGAATTTTTTAAAGCTGTGGTAGTTGGTGGAATTTGATAAATGTGTGTAAATGTGCTCCCACAGGGATCTCATTATTTTTAATTGTCTTCAGAATTAAATAATTTTGGTCTAATAGATCATTCTATAAATTAAAAAACCATTATTTCTATTATAATATTTTAAAAAGCGCGCGATTAGTAGTGCTCCAAAGTTGGCAGCCTGCGCGCGTTGGTTCCTGCTGGAGAAAGTCTACCATTGGTTGTAATCTGGCTCGCGATTCAATATCGAATTAAATTATTTCGATTTTGAATTGTGCGCCAAATTTTGACCAATGGCAACATTTCTCCAGTGGTGAGTGAACGCGCGCACCAAGGCTGCCAACATGCAACAGTTGCAACACACAACAAATTTCTCAAAACGACAGAAAACCACAAAAAACGTTTGGGTTTTGGGTAATATAATATTTACCGTTTTTTCTCACAATTGTTATTTTCATTATAGTTATTATACTTCTCGGATGAGTAAAAGTTAAGAATAATAGAAAGGCACAAGTCAGAAACACTGAATAGTTCGAAAATAACTGCGGCTGAGTTGAATTGTTAAATGACATAACCTGAAAGTTGCGTGCAATTTCATCAAAACTTTGGATTTGGGAAAAATTTATATAGAAACAAACCAAAATGGTTAAATTTGCACTTCAGATAAAGGCAACCCTTGATAACATAGAAATGTTCAAACCAACAACTGTAGACTTTAAAAGTCCCATGTCTAGTGAAGATAGCTTCCGCTGGTATCTCAAATTTACATGCAACAGTTGTGGCGAAGAATTTCAAAAGTGGAATTATGTTTCTATGGATATGCACACTCCAGCAGCTTCTAATCAAAATACTGTTAATCACTTTGCCAGCAAATGCAAATTTTGCTCCCGGGAAAATTCCATGACAATTATCAAAGATTCCGTCAAAGAATATACGGCCGATGACAATGGTCAATTCAAGACTATTGTTTGTTTTGACTGTCGAGGAATCACTCCAATCGGTTTTTTACCAAAAGAAGGATGGATTGCTAAAGCTTCCAATGGTGGAAAGGAATTCAAAGATGTTGATCTAAGTGAGGGTGAATGGGTGGAATATTGCGATGTAACCAACAATCCAGTTGGTATTTATGAAATAGATTGTAATTTCGAAAGAATTAAATAAGTTAAGAGTTTATTCCTTGTTTGAAGATATGACAAATAAATAATAAATAAGCTTTTCATAGAATGAGCGTTCTTTTTCTTAAAATCATAACTAGAAAAATTAAATATCTAAACTATATTGTTCTTCATTTACCGTAAATAATTCAAACGTTTGGTTATACTTGAGTAAAATTTAAAAAACGTGAAAATAATAACTTTTTCAAATACTCCCATATTTTAAAAGAAAATATATTACCATAAACACATAATTTTCTTAGTTTTCTTTAGTCATATCACTTTAGGCTGATAGTGGTAATAAATGTACATCTTATAAACTTTACGACATAAAAACTTACAGAAAACTCTTATATTAACTAAAAATATTAAAATTGGTCAGGAAATATTTGAGATAATATGATATATTTATTCACAGTCATCAAATACAAAAAAATTATTAATCTTATAATAATTGCTTGATATACAAATGATATTGATTGCAACAATAGTACCATTTTCATTCATTATTTTAATATGCTGCACAGTCACCATTGACTAGAAGTATAGCGTTGAACAAATTGTCGCAACAATTAAAAGATCAATTTATATGTAACTAGTGATCCATAATTTCCACTCAACATTTAAACAATCCTTCAACCAAACATCAGATATGTACATAAATATAGAGTTTAAGTATAAAATTCTCGATATGAATTACCGAAAAATGCTCAAAAACATAAAGTTTCACAGAAAATATCGTAATAAAATCGAAAATTTGACAATTTCCCGTTACTTTTCACTATAATCGATGAACTTCTTTCATAGACGGTGGTTTTTAATTTACTAAAATTTTTAATAATAATTAAATGCTAATCAAGAAGCATACTTAGCTGAAAAACTGATCGAAAAGAATTGGTTAATTTTTTTCTTATTTAAACTTTTTATGGAAGTAATTCAATTTTTTTTATAATTTTATTTTTATTTGACTCAAGTCGTAATAACTCGCCCTCGAAAAAACGTGAACCCTGGAATTTTCGTATACATTTCTTGTTATAACCACCGCCCATGACCAGTTCAATTATTCCTTTTTAATACTTAAAACTTTTTAAAGTGCCTTAAAATTTAAGTTCTACAGTTTTCTAAACCTCAGTTTGAAGAGTACGATTTCTCTAATGTCTAAGGCAAAAGAATCGCATGCGTCCTTTATCGATTTTCCTTCAATACACTGAAATTACGTTTGACGTAAATCACAAAGAAATTATACATTCTAAAATTAAATCTAGAGTCCTAAATTCGTATCACTATCAGTCTATTCTCATAAAGATATCACTGCAATTGCCTCTCTATATAATTATAAATCAGAGATCAACTTTTTTTATTTACTAAACCTAATATACGTACTGGTAATAAAATTAAGTGCACAGTAAAAATAAAATAATGCTACTATTTTTCTCTATAAAGTCAAACAAATTGAAAATTTTAAATCATTTTTCAACCACTTTCTAATTTTCTTGTATAATAAGAATTTTCCATTCCTTCTATTGGTATAAAATCGAAAGTTGGAAACTAAACTTGTGAAAGAGATTGCATGCCTTGTAAAATTTGGAGCAGTTTAGTAATAACTATTAGCATTTCTACTGTACCGATTGTACCTATATTAAGTATGTAATTCTACATACGAGTGAAGTCAACTCTCTATTCTTACTACATAATTATTAGATATATCTAATAATAACCCTGTCACTATATGTCCAAACCTTTTTTATTATTATTTAAAATGTTGTTATTTATTATGATAATTAACTTCTGTCCAAAATTTAATCTTTTGTTTGAAATTAAAATACATATAAAAAAGTAAAATCAAAGCTAGGAATACTGCTATTTTAACCAGTGCTCTTTTAATCTACAATACAATCTTGGAAAAGGAATTGACAAATAGAGACAGATTTTGAAAGGAGTACTGCTCATTCTATCGATTAAAACGGCAATAAAATTCTGTCGCAAATTTGACTTTTAAAGTAGGAACATTGTGAGTTTTAACAGTTATGCAGTGGAATAACAGGATCTGATATTGATCTTATTTAACGTATAGATTACTTAATCTTACTAATTGATAAGAAAATTATAGATACATAGTATAAGTGAATCACAGTTTTGCGAAGTACAGAATTTGAAACGGAAGACAACACTTATTAGGAAAAAATTATTCTTCGATAGAACGAATATAAGGGGGCTATATTATGGAGCTGCTAAAATAGCTAATTCAATTCAACTACGTATGAATGTCTAACACAAGGACTACATATTTATCATGCCTATGTATTTGCCTCTACATGTTTATAAATTGCATTTTAGGACTGAGGTTACTTTAAATTACTTCTTTCTACTAGTTTGAGTATTTTGTAGATACTTGTGAGCATGCAAGTATATGAAAAAAAAACTTTAAGCCCTTTGGCATGGCTTTCTTTCTCTAGGTATAAAAATTTATAAAAACGATAATTCTTCGGTAGAAAAGAGATTCAATCAAAGTAAAATTTGTATGCAAATAACATCTAGCTAATCAGTGCACCTTGAAAAAATTCATTTTTCTCGACAATCTTTTGTGTGATCTGATTTAGAACTTGTAATGTCCCTTTAAACGGACACTTTATTACTTCATTGCAACCCATTCAAATGTGTTTCATCCAATTTTTCACACTTCAACAGACGAAAGAAACAGTCATATAAAATATCATCATTTCTCTTTATAAGACAATAACGAGAAACATGCCCAGAAAATATTTTGCATTTGCAATTTTGATTCCTCACATCTTTTACTCAGAAAAATATATCCAAGTTTCTACTTGGCTGAGTTCAGTGCGCATTTCACTCCATGGAGTTCTGCTTATGTTAGAATCAACGAGGCTTCGAAATTCGAGCGACAATTCTTATACATATATGCGCATCGGCACGTGGAGATTTAATTACATTCTTTTTTAATGAAATACTTTTAATACAACAATATTTCAATATTTAGAAATTTCAATAATTTAGAAATGAAAACTTCATTCATATTTAAGTGTAGTTTGCTGACGCGCATTGTATATTATAAACTTATAACACAATTTGGAACAAATGCAGGAAACAGTCTTTCTTGCGTAGGAAAAAGGTGTTAGTGTAGTATCATGTTACAGTAATTTTGATTTTTAGGTGACATGTTTTCTTTTTTGTAATTCGACAAAACATCTAAGACCAATTACTTCCACATCGATTAAACAAACACCGTTTTCACTACTAAAGAAGTTATATATTCATTTTTATTTTTAATAATTTTTTCTGCATCATAATTATTTGAAAATTGAGTTTGTAGTACTTAGAGACTAGGGAAGGCATCAACGTTAGGGTCTGTGTAGACTTGCTTAGAATGAAGTGTAATCAGTTTAAAGTTGCATCAATAAATTTTTTAGAACCATTCAGGATTCATACCACGAATTTCAAAGACACTGTTAGCCTGCATTGTCGTATTTGTGCTTCTTCACAGATTCTGTCCCTACGTATATAATAATATTCTTATTACCTACCTAGGTCTCTTTCAAAGCTCGTGCGTTCCGTATCTAAGACTGATAAACCCAGTTTGAAGCGAAAGGCATTCAGGTGACAAAGCTTTCATTTTTTCTTTAAGAAATTCCACTACTGTCGAGTTTGTGCCGTATTTGACTCAGGAGTATTATTGGTTCAAACAAAGTCATTGTTCAAGGCCGTTGTTTCTAAACAAGTCTGTTTCAAAGTGGCTGATTGATCTTCCAGGCTGCGTTTTAGTCCTTCAATCGTTTGCATCAGCATCTGCCTTCGTATTTGAGAAAGTTGTTGCTGAAAGGCGTGAGTTTCATGAGCATTTAAATTAGCTTCTGCTGCTAAACGTTCTTGACGAAGACGTGCTACTTTTTCTCGTAGGGATCGTCTTGAATCATCTGAGGAAAGGCAATTTTTTAAATTGAATCATGCAATCATTTGTTTCTTTGTGTAATTGTACTTACCGGTATCTTCATTAGCCGTATCACCATCTGAATTTCTAAGTGTCACACTGTGCTCACCCAAAGTTTTCTGTATTCTTCCAAAAGTTACGCTTCCTGCATATACTTTCCTTTTGACTGGTTCACTTTGTGGACAGTAAGATGCATTTTCCTTAATGGGACCCATATCTATCGACCTTAATATAAAAAAAAAGTATAAAAATAACATAATTGATATTCATTAAAAATAGATGAACAGAGAAGATCACAAATAGGTAGGCCTACCTAAAATTGAGAAGAGGCTCTGTTTCAACTAATTCACATCGTTCCTCAGAATCGGAAGAACTAGATGTAAAACTCTCGGCTTTAGCTGAGTTTACGATTCTCACCTCCCTTCTCTCCACTTTACAATGCTCCCTTATTCTAACACTCCTCCGATCCGATTTGTCAAATAAGGTTGACTGAGTTGTTTTATTAAGACTCAGAGGTTCATGCTCAGTTTCATAATAATTAGACGTCGAAACCTGATTCCTCGAGAAATTATCATTCCCTATACGTATTCTATTCTGTAAAAGGCCTTTGATGAGAGAATCGTGAGAAGCTCTCCTGGACATAAGAGGAGAATCTGGACATTTCGTCTGCTGATTTTCCTTCGACAATCCCATATTACTATGGAAAACTCCTGCAGAAGTATTTCCGTTTCTTTGCGGAAAGTGACGTTTAGGACTGATGTGTTCTAAATCTTTTATACTTCCACTCTGCAGTTCCGGTTGGGAGTTTCTACTCTTTGAGAGGGCAAGCTCTATATTAAGTTCTGTGTTCTTGATAAGCTCAACTCGCTTGTTTGTCAATCCGTTATGGAATTTTCGTGATGGAGATGGCACGATTGGAGAAGTATTGCGATTCCTTTGCATGTTCACAAGAATGTTTTCCGCTTCCATGATTAATTCTCGGTATTTTCGGTCTGCTTCCTTATCAGCTTCAATTAGAGCGATTTCAGAAGCAAAGGTTGTCATGTAGCTCTTGTCGGACATCTCCCGCCTTACCACGTTGCCGTTCACGTAACTCACCTGCATTAAGAAAAAGGAGAATAATAATAATAATAATAATAATAATAATAATAATAATAATAATAATAA
>CAJFCP010000185.1:11834-127346 GCA_904066005.1 Synergus itoensis
CTTGAACTATAATCACAAAATATAAATATGTAAAACTAAAAATTACTTACAGAATTAGACCGTCGTTTAACAATTTCCGCAGCCCTTTTTTCGACGAGAAACTGCCGAGGCGAGATTAGACTTCGATCATCAATCGGCTGCTTTATGGGAGAGAAATTTTTATTGACGTCGTGCTTCTTTCTCCTAAGACAAATCGGAGTTCCTCCTACACTACGACTCCCTTGATTGAATCCCGAGTTCTTCAACAGCATTCTCTCGACTAGAACCCTGTTCAGATTCGCAGTTTCATCATCGCATTTGCGCCGTTGTGATATTCGCTTTTTCCTCTTCTCATTGAATGGTTTTTCATTGGGTAGCTTGTCTATTTTCTTCAGTCGCACGCTTTGTCGTTTTGCACCACTTCCCACGCTGATCGACCTGTGAGTACATCGCAACTCTGTTAGAAACTGAACATGAATAAACCCACATTCGGCCTTGTAACTTTGTGTTCATATCATAAGACTATTATTTAGTTTGCTGTTCCAGTTACTACTCCTCCTCTCATTTCCCTAGTGTTCAAGACTGAACAGCAAATGTGTGTGTAGCAAAGAGAGAGAAACTTATGGGTGGACAAACTGTTCGGAAAAATTAAAAGGAGGTATGAATTAAATCATTGAAAATCATGCAAGCCTAGGTGTCTATTGTATAGTGTTTTATATAGAGTTCTAATCATACTGTCATGTGTCCTTATCGCGTTGTGTTGTGTTCTTATCTTATTTCGTGAATTCATACCGATTAACTCTTTCGTCCTTGCTTCGTCTCTTTGAGAATGTCAATCTAGGGTCACGCCGCCCGAGTTCATTCGTCATCGTGAAAAATGTACAATGCCCATTGTTCGGCAAACGTCCCGAGGAGTCCAGTTTCTCTAGTTCTAGGAAGGAGGTTGCATTATCGATGAAGTCAAAATCGTTCTCAAAGGGATCATTCTCATCTCCTCCATCCTGGCCGGTGTCGACATCTGATAGAGAATCAATGCGATCATCACAGTCTGTTGGATCACTATCAGATAATATATCAGTCTCCTTCTCGTACACATAGCTCTCATCAAATTTACCCATCATTTCATTCAAGGTAACATCCTCGTCGGACGAACGAATGCTTCTTGTCGTGGTAGATATTGATGAGTTACTGCTACTGCAACTGCTACTGACTCTTCCCCCGATTTTAGATCGCCTCGGTATCGCCAAAGACATCTTCATATCCCGGATATTAATTCCTGGTCTTATTCTCCAGTTCTGGTTAATACTGTACAAGTAAAACTATTGTTAATAATTTGACTTATTATTAAGGGGTTTTTTTATTCTGAGAAGAGAAGTAATACTTACGGGCTGCGTCCGGCACTAAGACTCTCCTGTCTGCATTCTCTTCTCGCTTGACAATCTCGAAAGAGACTGGCATTGATGTCGCTCACGCTGCCTGATGATTCCGTCAACTTCAATCCAGAGCTACTACTGGTCTCGTCTAGCACAAGTCTTGACTTGAATCCCGACGTACTGGCAGAACTGGAAGAATTGGCTGATAGCCATGGATTCGTTCGAATGCGAGAACGCTGCCTGGGGGATTGAAGCGGACCCGAAACCAGAGGTGGTGGTATAGACGATGGAATCGACAGACTATTTATTGACGAATTCACCGAAAACGACTCTGCTTTCTGATGCGAGACGTCTTGATGCCGGCGTTGCTGTGGCTGTTGTTGCGGACGATGATTCTGTTGGTGTGGGTAATGGTTTTTGGACGCTTCAGTGCACTATAGACAAATTGATAAAATTCATTCAGATTCTTTTCCATTGTATTTTTCTAAATTTATAAGTATGGATAAACCTAGTAGTGACATTCGAGAGTCTCTCTTACTAGAAAAGCTGCAATTGAATTTAATTTTCACGAACCTTATTCGTTGCACTCGTTTTGAGGTCTCTCGGCTGTTTGTTAATTGATGTCGATTTGCTTCCGGAACTTCCATTTTTGTCCTCAACTCTTTTGCTTTCTGGTATAAGCGATGCATGACTAGTGTCACCGATTCTCTTGACCCTGGTACTGGCGGCACTTTTATTGTTTTGAAAGTAATGTTTCCCCGTCCTGATATTAATGTAATATTCAGGAGGAAAGCTCGCCCCAGGCGATGTGCCGTCTGTCGAATATCCGGTACTGTAGGCACTTTCTGGTGACGAGAGATTCACGCTTCCAACGCCGGCGGAGTGGCCAGAGGAGCCAGTCATCGCACTCGTGTATGTCGTCGTCTGAAGATGGATACTGTCCAAGTTCTTCGCCACTGCAGGTGAATCCAGAGGGTGAACCTAGGAAATTCGATAGAGGTTTACATAGGTAGGCATTCAGTCTGGCGCAGTTACAAAGCTGCGGTAAATATATATGTTGCTAAACCTATATATAAATATATAGTTCAGTGTACGGAACCTTTATGTGTCTACGCTATTGTTACATTGGTACAATCCTATCAGAACTTCTGTAATATTGTCAGTAATGTAATATGGGTCACCTCGGTGAGACGACGGTAAGATAGGATAATTTTATAAAGTGGGTCGAACAAGAATTTCAATTATGACAGATGTACTTATCATTTAAGATAAGGAAAAGGAAACTAAGAAAATCGAGAAAGACCTCAAATTAAAAATTCTTTGAAATTTAACAATCTTGACTTAAAAATGTTCCAAATTTAGGACCTAATTAAGAGTAATCTATTATTGATATTAGTTGATCTATTTTAGATGAAAAATATGTAACGATAATATTTTGTGGTCTTATTTAGAAAAAATTCGCATAAATATTAATGGAAAATGCGAAAATAGGATCCTGGTGTTTCCAGAATAGGGGATAATGTATCACTAAAGTAAACATGACCTCGGGCGTGCTGTAGGAGGTGTTAGAACGGAAAGTGAGTTAGAATAAGGGTTGTGGACGAGGACACGTTTGGGTGGGAAAGGTTTTATTGGTTGTACTAAAGTGACTGTAGTATATAACTTTATTCGAAAACTTTTTCACCCCTTATAAGATTTTTTTTTGTGACAATCAAAAGCTTGAGCAACAATGCTCTGTAGGAAATAAATGTAGCTCGGGTAAACAGAGAAAATGTTTTCTCATTCCTTAGAGAATTCATTAAACCTAACACTATTCGGGTATACTGTATTTTTTATTTTTTTTTTTCACATGAAAGGAGTTCAAAGAAAATGTCGATAGGGTGGTAATGGCCTGTCTGACTTTAACTGAACCTACTCACAGAGTTTTTCAAATGGTAGGTACTTCAATTAGGAAGACTAGTGAAGCATTGCAAAACCTCTACTTTTCTTTTCTTTGGCATACACATGAGAATGAGGGTTCAGTGGTAACAGCCAGTTTAATGTCTAACGGAACACCGCACCCTTTTGATGTGGGTGTGTCTAACTCTACTACGTTAAGGAACCCTTTTAGTCTTTTACTCATTGGTTTTTAAATAATTTTCCAATATTTTTTGCTAGCTTGTGTATTGAAAGCATAATTTACCATCAGTTATATCAGATTTAAAGGGTGATTAGAAATATACTTTACAATAAGTTATATATTCTTATAACTTTTCCTTCTAAGGCTTTAAAAACTCTCGTAATTGGGTTTGGCGAAAAAACGCATAAATTTAAAACTTATCTACTTTTCACAAGCCATTCTTTGCTACTTCAATGCCTTAGAGGTTGCATCAAGAAGACAAAGGTCTGGCTAAGTAACACTTACACATTCTAAGATTTGTTGGTATACCTTAATTGGATGTGAAGCAAAAAGAAGTTAGAAAATGGTTTTAAAAAAAATTCAGTCAACTGAGGAAAACTCAGAAGAGGCAATGTTAGTACTGTGTGAAGAATACTTGACTTTAGGAGCAGTAACAGGTTTTTGTCTTGTGAAAGAAAAGCATCTCTCAAGCCTTATGACCTTCTTAAGTGTGAGAATAGCGTCTGCTGGAACTGAACTGTCCCGAGGCTAAGTAAAAAAAAGTTTTCGTTAAATGTTTGAGATAAGAAAGTACCCATGAATAAAAGAGAGGAAATTCATCGATACAGCTATACGACTGAGAATGCCTCTTTTGATCGGATAACAGAGTCAGAATTGGTTGGGAAATAAGGGGACTTCTGTCGAGGACAGGATTTCTATCGCACAAAACGGGAGTGTTCCTTTCCTCAGTATACGTATCCAGGATATGTAACCTTTTCGTACACATTCATCGAGTTACCCGTGGTGAATGCCAGATATCAGATTGCAATCCATTATATCCGGCGCATGTGAGTGTGCTCTCTCTCCCTCTCTCTCAAATACGATAGTGGGTAAACAGATTTGTACGTGGTCACAGTGAATTTCGAATTTAATATTGAAAAAGCTGATGCGGCTTCTACAATGTAGGAAGGCGGAAGATTGCATTCGTTTGTGAATTTTGGATCTATGCCATATTTGAAATAAAAGGTATATACAATAGGGAAAGATTATCAGTTTCCCCGAGGGAGCTCATTATCTGAATTCTGAGAGATTTCATGTTTATTCACGTGTGACAAGATGTCAAGAGTTTTTTGAAAAATGCATGCAAAAGAAAGTTTATTTTTTCGTTGTTAGAGAAACTGTGGCATTGAAATTTTTAAAGTAATATCATAGATTGCAGAATTCAGATATAATGTTCAGCAACAGTGGGTAAATGTGTCGAGTATTTATTGAAATATTTTAACTATTGACAGTTACTCGTTCAACGGATGTTCAATATGCTATAGGCTCTAAACAAAGAGTTTTGAGATTGATTCAAAATTAGAGAGTAATGGAAAGCAACCCTGATCAAGTCTATTTTACAATTCATAGATTTTATCTGATAGAATATTGTATAAAAGGTGCTGAATGCACTCTGCATACTGAACATGCATAATACCACCTGTGCATCAAAAACATCCGGTATCTCGAGCTTTCATAAACTTCAATGCAGAAACTCGGTTGATACTGGGAGTAGGTAATGAGAATCCTTGTTAAATTTTCTTCCCCATTGAAGTAAAAATCTCGAGAACTTGCAAATAGTGTAAAAGAAATAATCTATGAATATACATACTTTTTTTACCATATTTATAATATTTAGATAATTCATAAATAAGAAATTGAAAGAAAATTGTTAAATCTTAAAAATTGAAGGATTAAAACTCTCAATGTTATGGTACAATTAATTCATGTTTAAAAGATTTGTAAATTGTTTACAGTTTACAGTGATATTCTCTATCACATTATAAATTTTCAGTATGTAGAGTCAATTAGTCTTAATATAGGAAATAAGAGCAAGGTTGAGCTCGTGTAAAGAAGCTTTTACATGAGTATAGAAGCTATAAAAGTAGACTTTTATTTGTCGTATTTAACGTTCTTGGAATGCAAAGTAGCTGAAGACCTTATTTCAAGGGTTTGAGTCTCAATCCAATTAACACAATGTTTACAGATTTAGGCTAATAATATATCCTGCTTTAAGCTCTATCAAGTTATACACAATATATATTTTTATAATGTGTATATATATATATATATATATTGCGAAGAAGCTCACTATTGATATGAATATATTATATATTTAGGAGTTCAGTCCTTATAAGTACGTAATTTATAAGTCTTGCGTGGACTTAACAGAAACGTCACGTGCGTAGGTGTTATGTAAATCCATGGCCCAATATAATCTCCTAATGCATGCCTTAATCTAAAGAGGGTGGCAACTTCCCTGCCCAAAATTAAACAAATGAAACTAACTAGAAAGGGGAACTATACTCACTTGGCAAGGAGCAGGCGATCTCGTATAGTGCCTGCTGGGTGAATTGCAATTCGACTCGAATCCTTTCTCACCCTCCTTAAGGTCCTTCTTTTTCTTCTTCTTCGGGCGCACTATGTGCGCCTCCATCCAAGTTCGTAGCTTCGATCCAAACATTTTTACAATACTTCAATACAAAATAAAAAAGAAAATCCGACCCCGAAAATTTAAAACACTCTTAATTAAAATTCTCCCAATAGTTTATCAATTAACACACAACAAATATTCCGGCACATTGTGGCACTTAACCTGACATCCTTATGTCATACTTCTTCCCTATATCAATCCTTTCAATAGTTTATCCTTATTACCAGAAATCGAAGGAACGCCCGGGATTAGTATCCGGTATCCGGTAATCCCGCAGATTCTCGAGGGTGAAGAGATATTACTATTTCTAATCCACCGCACATCCCGGTAAGAAGGAGTTGATTGAAATGAATTGAAATGATTTCGAAAGTGTTCAAAAACGACATTGCTTTCAATTAAAAGTGTTGTGAATTTGAGCTAAATTGTAAACACTTCAATGCAGTTCAATTGTGTAGAATTGAATTTATATTGAAATGTTGACAATTGTATGTCAAGGAAAGGATTAAATTGACTGCAATTGCCTTAGAGAATTAAACAGAATTAATTTGACTTCAAATCTATCACTCTCGTTAGAATTAGAATGCGCTCATTTTTGGCAGAATTAAATTGACTTCAAATCAATCACGTCCGTGAAAATTAAAACGTGTACATTTTTAGTCGCGATATTTAACAGGATTGAAACGATAACAAACGTAAATCGGTAAAACGAATTGAAGTGTTTACATTCAAAAATGACATTGATTGAGATTAAAAGAGTTGAAAAATCGCCCATATTCCAACTCATTTCTATCTAGTTCAATCAAATCCTTCTTACCGGGATCATCCCTCATCAAATGACGGATAAATCAGACTCGAAATCGAATTGGATGTACTACGAACACCTATTCACAAATCACAAACAATGTACATAACAATGTGTTATCTTGCGCGGTAAAATACGCTAGTCACATGACAGCAATGAGGTTGGCCGATCATTGAGCACTTTTTTGCGAATATTGTTGGACGAGCATGGAGGGTGCGTGTACTCTACCCTACCCGCGGGAACGGCACTGAAGTTGATTGGAATTAACCGAGAGAGCGAGAGAACACAGTGAAAACGAATACTTAAAATTATTTGTCCTTTTCTCCAACTGCAGAGCATAAGCTACTTCTGCAACCCGTAATTACACCTTAAATTCAGTAGACGGTCGTGTTCAAAATAATCTTATCTGGGTTAAATTAAGATATTTGGATTTTACTTTGAAGTTATAACGTCGGCAACTTAAACACGAGGAATCGACCAAGTGTATGCTTGTGAACTCGTTGTGACGGATAAACTGGCCGACGGGAAGGAAGATGAATACACGACGCATGTCGCAAGGGTGCAGAACAGGGGTGCAAAAGGGTGCCGAAGCCGGCCTGCAACAGCAACCTGCAGTATCTGATACTCAGCCAGTCGTCGCGGCGCGCGGCGTCAAGCGTTTGTAGCAAACTCAGGGTAGGGCAAATTCTCGCGTAGCAGAGGGCGGGAGGCCTCTCGCCTCTCCCCTATTATCAATACGATGTGATACGATGTTAGCTGCGCAGGCTGCGATCTGCAATGGTCGCAGTTCCCAGTCAGCAACTCTTCTCTCAGCTTGTCGTTACGTTACGTTCCACAGGACTGTCTCTGCAAATCCCAGCACCCAGAGCGAGACCTAGGTCGAATTTATCATCCCCTTGGGATCGCTCGAGTATATTTTATATGCCTCTTCAAGCCATTCTCACCTTCTCACATCACAAGAATTTATTACATGACGATTGAACTGTACTTACGGGGGGAACCTTTTTTTATTAGTCTTGAAGAAAGTAAGTCCCTCGTCAAAGTTGCGGATTGAAATTGTATTGGATAGAATTGGTTTGAATTCGATTGAGTCAGAGGAAAATTGAATGCGAATGCCTAATTGCCTACTCTTGTCATATTGCCCAATCTTGATTATATTCTGAATTATCTTCCTTTGTCTTGATTTCCTCCTTTACGTACTGAAAACATTTTTGTTCATTATCTTCTCTCCCTTTATTCGCACTATAATTACTCTTTAGTTTTTATTTAGATGGATAAATATTTGAGCAGAATCCATGTTACTATCCTCTCTTTACAGTAACTTAACATCTCCAAAATCGGAGGTCGAACAATTCCCTGTTGCCCATAAATTTCATACTTGAACGGCTCTTTTTCTAAACAGAACTATGCAAGTATCTACTTTATTTTTTCCAACCCTTAATTTTGTATTAAGAATGCACATTGGAGATTTGTTTTTTGTAGTTAATGATAAACATTTACACAATATTATATTAATATTGAGGGCAAACATTATTGTAAAGGATGTTTTTGAATCAATCATATGTAGAGAGAAAGTGGGGCATCAATAGCATAATTCGCACTGCTTTTCTGATTAGAAAATGTTCCTCAATGACCTCACTCATGAATAATGTTATTCAACCTTTCCCATCACATAGGATCAAATTCTAATATTGGTCAATGAACATTTACTCTAAATTTTCAAAAATAATCAGAGCGTACTGAACTATAAATTGATCTTGATTTGTATTGATTAAGGTCAATTCAGAGACAAATCTGTATTAATTTACGTACAAATGAATATGAATCCAGACTAATTTAAATCAATTCGTACGCATACAATGACACTATTTGTCTGGAATTAAGTTTTTAAGTATTATTGTATACATACAAAAATTTAGATTGAATATCAGATTATAACAATTGTTTTCTTCTAAATTTCTATAATAACAACTTCTAAAAAGGTTTAAGAAGTTTTTCCTTGCTTTAAAACAAGGATTGTTTTAAAGTTACATTGCACGATAAAATTCACCCTCATTATTTTTTCAACCTCAGCAAGTCTGAAAAGTTTTGCACAAATCGACATCGAATATTGAATACCCGAGAGTCTCGTAAGCACTTCCTTTATTCTTCTTTTCGCGTTTATAGATTCCGCTTCTTATATCTGAAGATATTGGATCTGATAATCTTTAATAAGATATCTTGGACGACAGCTAAAATAATCAAATTTAGAAATTTAAATTTGTCTCCTAATAATCTAGAAGAAAACTTTATTTAAAAAGCGTAGAAGCTTTTAGTTGAAATTGCTGATCATAAATAACATTTTTTATATCGTACTTATCCATTCAGATATGAGATAGCGTCTTGTACTTAATACAAAAACTCAATTTTCAGCACAAGTTTGCCGACGAGACTTATTCAATTATTAAAGAGCCAGTCTCGTAGGAGTGAAGTAGGCAGTCTTGTACATTATTAAATCACTGTTTGAACAGATCTTTAATAAATATTACAATTTTCTGATATCTTTGTAGACAATAAGAAAAATTACATGAAAAAAGTAGGATCAATCAATCAATCATATCAAGTAAAACATAAAAATTGAATAAATCCAAACAACACCTGTTGATCTAATTTTTCAAATGCTAAATAATCTCATAAAAATCGAAACATCTCGAAAACAAATATATTCGTAATACATTTTGTAGATGTATAGAAAGTTAAGTAGAACTGGTGTCGATATGGTCAGACAGAGTGCTAAAGTCCAGTCATGAATATAAACTTCTTTTTTAAAGTCAATTTAAGAAAAAATAGGGACTTTTAGATTTAAAATATGCAGTTTATTTTATAAACATATTTATTAAAGAATCTTCATCATACACACGTAATGATATAACGAGGATTGTAAAATAATTAGGGCTGATGACAATCATGAGAGAATTATCGACAGTATTTACAGTAGAGTTCACTAATGTTTTTTATTAACATGAAGGAGTGTCTTCATCATTGAATTATAGAAATTATTTTTTCGAAAAAAATAGATCATTTGTCAAAATCACAGCAATGATTTTTCTTACCTCTTAAATACCATTTTTTACCTATTATTACTGTTCTTAAAACTTAGAAATAAAGTCAATTGGAAGTCAATCAATGGCAGAGTATTGCGTTTGGAAGTAAACATATTATACTATAGGTACTGCGAAATGTAAATCTTTCATGAAAAAGTAAAAAAAAAATTCGCAAAAAAATCATATATTGTATCGCGTATTGAGAAGCACAAGATCTGTCGAAGAACCATGATTTTAATATTATCAAATTTATCAGAAAAACATGGTGTTTTTAAAGTAAATTTATTGCAATGGATTTTTCTTTCTTCTCTGAGCAGACATAATGTAAATTATGCTACATAATTAACAAGAACTCTCACTATTTGAATGTCTATAAACTGTCAGCACTCTCGCATTTATACATTTTTTAGCAACTTTTGAACAATCAGAATTGCCTTTGTTCAATATATCTTTTACGTATGGAGACCAATAAGGTTTTGCGGACTTGGAATACTTTTCGATTTAAAAAAATAATCATATAAAATTTTTTGATAAAAGTATACCAAATTCTCATTCCTAGATTTGCAAAAAAAAAAAAAAAAAAACAATAAAATCAAATATCACGAATATTTGTACATTAAAACAAAGATTGGCAATGAGTTGAATAAAACAAAAGCCACAATAAAATAATTAAAAATTAAGTATTTAACTAAAACTGAGGAAGACAAAAGTCTTAGTATAAAGTCATAAAAAGGAAGATTCTCATGTTGATTAATAAAAATCTCGAGCTCCAGTTATTAAGTGCAATAATAAGATATTCTAGAATCTAATTCTTAGCTTTACTTTCTTAATGATTGAACTTTGATTTTGTTTAGCTAAGCAACTAACTTTTATATACAATTTAGATGAAACGTGCATTGCTTACGATTCATTCGTGCAAATATGGAAAATTTAACCGACTCGCGGAAGAATCTATTCATAGCTCTGGCTTAACCAAAGGTCTTCTTGGCCAGGATTCTCTCTCTAAGATTTTCTCCTTAGCTTGCCAGATCTCCTCAATTTCGTCATTCAATGGTACTAGATGTGTTTCCAGCCACTCTTGGATTGTATAATTATCGTAAATGCCTTCCATGGCTACTCTTACCTCCTTTTCAAGGTACAACACTTCCATCTTGAATCTGTCTAGATCCGTAACAGCTCGCTCCACATGACTGGGACTCGAAAATGAGTACTTCATGTTATATGCAGTGAGCCAACCTTTGAAGGTGTTATCCTGTTTCATTCTACTTAATTCCTGTTGAATGGAAAAAAGCTTAAGGGTCGCAGAATAAACAAGTACTCCATAATAGTTGCATTTCGACCAGCCATATTGCGGTTCAGGAATGCTCAAAGATATGCCACCGTCGCATAAAAGAGCCTCCGTGACTTTGTTCGGGACATCAATTGGAAAATCGTTGGCATCGCTTGATCGGAAAACAGCTAGATTGACTGCCAGAGATGGTATAGCTGATGGAAGTAATTCGCAAAGTACACTGAAGTGATCGTACCTTTGCCAACCGGTTAGAAAGGCTCCCTTAAATTTTATACGCGAGGAGTACTTGTCAATTATTTCTAGCCATCGACGATGATTTTCCACGTGGTGGGATATATCCGTGTAGTATCTGTCTGGAGCAGTGGCTCCTTTGAAAGCTGTAGCAATCCAAACCTTGCGCCAGACGAGAGCATAGTTCTCCCAAAGTTGATCAGTTAGCGATGAGGCTGGATCTGTTGTGTACTTCCACACGACAGGTTCTACGAGTCTGTTTAGACCGCTTTCAATGAGTTCCTAAACAAAAAATGTAAAGTATAAGTTATGTTTTACTAAGAGTTTTGCTCCAAAAAGAATATATCAAAGTTTCTTGTTTTTTAACAAACCTGTGATTCGATTTCCCTGAATTCGTCGTCCCACATGAGAATTGTAATGTGGGGATAATTTTTTTTTATATATTTTGCTACTTTCGTCACGTGATCCAGGAAAAGTTGCCTCTTGCCCCATTTGTATTTAGCCATAACATCCATACATCGAGTGCATTCTCCAAGCTGATAAACCTCATCAGCACCAATGTGCAGATGTTTAGAGTTAGGATGAGCCATAATGATTTGTTCAATCATTTCAAATAATAGAGGTAGTGATTTGTTGTGTGTAGGACAGATGGACTGTGGATATCGATACATCTCTCTCAGATCTTTGTATTTGTCTAGCTTCAAAACAAACTCCAAGTGACCGAACGTTTGAATCAAGGGAATCACAATCAAATCATTTTGTTGAGCCAGGTTCTGAATTGTATCAATTTCTTTTCTGGAGTATTGATTGCCAGCCCCAATGTCGATCAAATTTCCTTCGAAGGGAAACATGTCTTCGTACTCGATCAAAATTCCGGTGGCTCCGAGGGTTTTAAGCAACCGAAACAGATACTCGTAATAGGTGACTTTTGGAGGTGCACCTTTAAGATCCAGATGCACGATTTTGTGACCTGTAAAGAGTGGAGAACCATCGTACCTGTACTTTGGACCAATTTTGAATTTGTCGCTGAGTTTCTCAAAATTTTGCTTCTTCCGAATTTCGGGATCTTCAGTAACTTCGTTCACATCATAGAAATCCTTGTTTTTAATGTACGAGTGAATCTTCCCCGTGGATATGTCATCCACCTCGTTACTTAGAAGGTGGTAAACAATAACCAACAACGCAAAGATAATCACTATGACGATCGTCAAGGATGTCCGGCCTTTCAGGCGCGTCATTTTGTTCAATGATCACGACATCTCCTTTAAATTTGCATTGTTGTTCAGTTCATTTCACAAAGGAGATTACAATCTCGACAAAGTTAGTGGAACATAGAAACTATATAGAGTTTTAGTGAAAAATTACAAGGCTTATAATTGTATAATCCTCTAGGAATTCTATTACCAAACTTTTTAGCCTTGATCAATGCTGATTACACGTGATTGTATGTTTTGTATTATACCGTAACATGAAATTAGTTTTGTTTATTTTATCGGAAGCAAATCTCAGGAGCTACCGGAAATAAACAAATACTACTGTTACATTCTGAGCAAGAAGCATTCACGCACACATCAAAAGGGTTTATCAATTGTATCACTGCACTACACGTTAAACTTCATTATATTTTAGTTTCTGTTTGAGATACTCAATATTCTGATACGGGTAATAAGTTAATTAATGGTGGTTCAGCAAGTAAAACTGAAAAATAGGTCGAAGTTTGATTTTATGCGAAATTGCTTATTATCAATATTATTTTCGTTGTCAGACTGTCAGAGTCGCAGTTGCAGTGTACTTTTCAAGCTGGCCAACCTTATGAGATTCGGAAAAGGCTTTAACGGCTTCGGGCTTTAAGAAAAGATTTCAATTTCAAGCTTCAATTTTTACTTTAGTCAACAAATGTTAGATTTTGATATTTTTTCGCTATACAAAATATACTTTTATTTCAAAAATAGAAAGCGAAAAAATTTAGTTTGTATTTGTTGAAAAAGCGCTTTGGCATTCTGCTAGCTCTGTCCACAGTATGTAGAACTTTAGAAACTGCAGAACAATTACTGCAAATAATTGTAATTTCTAGCAATTCCCAGTCTCGTTTAATTATCCTGATTAAACGACAAGTCCTAGCGTTTTTTTTTTAGAACCGTTTAATACATAAGCAAAGACATTAACATAAGTCTGATTTTCACTTGAGTCAAAAACAGTTGGTAACAGATGCGCGCGCATTCTGTCCATGCTGCATCGGTAAGTTTGTAATCTTTCGACTGTCGGTTTCTAAAGTTTTGTTTTGTACAGAATTTTGCGAACCTCGGATTTGTGTTGAAGAATTGGATGATATTTGATCGAAAATTAAAGTGTTTATCAAATTTACATAATGGCAGGTGAAGTTGTTGAAGATGCACTGCCTTACATTGATCAAGGCTACGATGAACCGGGTGTTAGAGAAGCGGTAAGTATTCTTAAAATGATTTTTAGGTTATATTTATATTCCTTTATATTCATTTTTTGCTAATTTTACGAATCTTGCTGAAATTTGGATCACCCTAAGAAGGAATTTATACATTTTTTTGACTTTCAGGCTTTAGCAATGGTAGAAGAGGAAACACGACGGTATAGGCCGACTAAAAATTATCTGGAACACCTGCCACCATTAAATATAAACGCTTTTGAAACAGACGTGATGAAGCACGAGTTTGAAAGGCTCCAAAACTGCCTGACAATGGAAGTTTTAACTATGAAGAGATATGAATTACCTCCTCCACCACCAGGCAAAATGAATGATCTCTCAGCTTGGACTGAAAGTGTGGACAACAGCTGCGCGCAACTCCAACACCAAGCTACAAGGTAGACTTTTTTTAATATTAATATATGTGGTCTTATGTGATAAAAAATGTTTGATTAACTTACTATTGTATTGTATTATTCTTCTAACTTTTAGAATCTGCAATTTGGAGCAGATGATGGACTATGGATGTGAAGCGTGGAAGTCCTATCTAGAAATTCTTGTTCAATTGCTAAATGATGCACAGAAGCAAGTACAAGCCATAAAAAAAGAAATACAGGAAATAAATTGGCAAAGGAAGTCAATGCAAACGCAGGGAGGAGAGAAACTCAGAGCGCTCGAGGCACAATGGGTAGGATTAGTCTCGAAAAATTATGAAATTGAACAGGCCTGCGTTCATCTGGAAGAGGAGATTTTAAAAGCTGGAAATTCTGACATGAGCGCCGTACCTCCAAATAATCAGGAACCCGCTGTTCCTGGACAAAGTGCGACAGAGGCTATGGCGATGGAGATGAGGATACAAGAAGAACGCCAAATGGAGGTTTTATAAACTTAACTTAAATTATTTAGGGATCCTGAACATTCTTTAGTCTCATAAGTCTTATTTAAAAATTTAATCCATGGGAATAACATTAAAATATTTGATTTAAAAGTTCAGCATTTCGAAGCAACAATTTTATTATTGGTTATGAAATTCGAGCTTCTTGACTTTACATTCATGACACTGAATAACAAATTTCTGAGAAATCAGTTCTAAAAATGTCGTCTATGTTTGTTCGAAATATAAATGCGTAACATGCAAAATGCATTTATGTCAAAAATTGTTTACTTACACCTAGAGACAACAAGCAACAATAAAGTTGGTTAAGTTGCAAGACGCTCGAACTGATAAGCATTGTTTATCTGTTTATATAGCCTACTTATATCACTTCGTTTGTGCTTAAAATATACATATGTACACGTAAATATCACTGTCTATAATCATCATGTCGACGTAATTAACTAGTAATGTTTCATATGTTCATGGAGCCAATATAGAATGATTCCTTACAAGCTGAACCAAAGCATCGGTATAGATAATGTTTTTTTTCACATACGTGACGCGTATTTCACTGAACAACAGAGCAGTGACTTTAACCACTGCATTACTTACAAAGCGGAAGCTGAAGCTCGGATGCTTCTGTGTATAAAAATACGTAGGCTCGATCTTCCCTGAAATTACTTAGGGGTGATAGGGCAGGCTGTAAAAATACTTTTCATACAAAGGAGCGACGTCGTGTGATTTTTAGTCACTCGGTCATAAAGAAGTTTCGCTTGCACCAGAACTCTGGGACTGTAGCGGCAAACTCCCTTTGTATCCGGATGTTTCTTCTTCCAAAAGAGCGATTTGTTGCTTCAAGGACTTCATCTAAAAAAATATAATTAGAGTTGATGAACCATTATTGGTAAAGCGACTTTTGTTGCAATATATTTCCAATTTCAGGAAAGCCACGAGATTATGTAAATTTATTATTATTTATCATTTCTTGAAATTTTTAACAAAAAACACTTTATGATATTTTTTAAAAATTGCGGTAAAAGTGTCTACAGCAGTAGCGTTTCTTGTGGGAATTAATAGTACTATTTGAACGCCTGCGCCAAGAGACCGACAAAAAATACATATTTAACATCCAATTCCAAAATGGTCGTCTTTATAAAAATAAGTTTGGAGTTCCGCACGTTAAAGGTGCTAAAATTGAACTAAATGAGACGAAAAATTCAAAAGATTTTTCGAAAGTGGCCTGGTGAAAAGTATTTGAAAGAATATCGATTTCTTCCTCTTTTTTTTGTGGCCGGAGCAGCACTGGAATTTTTAATGATAAACTGGCACGTGGGAGAGGTTAACTTCTACAGAACATACAAGCGACGACGAGTTGAAGAACTCGTAAACGAAAGACTTGCCCGTGAATCTTCTAAGTTAAATTAAGAAGAAAGAATGCCCGCTGGTATATCTTGGCCAAGGTATATTATATACATCGCGACGAGCTTTTTAACAGCAATAAGCGGCGCACAAATGGTACACCATTACTACAAACCTTTGGATGATTTAAATGATCTTGTAGAGGAAGAACTAGCAAGACGAAAGGACTCCAATAAACCTAAAGTGTAAATAAATGTTGATGTCTCAACTTAGAGGAAATGTCTGTTTATAGTAAAATATATACTGTTTGAGAAACCTCAGTTCTTGCTTTTAATTTAAGTCCAGGAACTGTTGAAATAGAAGTTACATGTAGTGTGGAATGAGAAAAGGGGTCTAGCGACCAAAAAATCGATTTTCTGTTTCTGATAGATTTATATGGAGAAATATTGAAGTTCGAAGTTGAGCGTAATCAGGCGATCAAATAGGAGGTGTCGGTTTTAAATCCCTGTTTCTCGTAAAAGAGAATTTAGTCACTAGCTCTCTATCTCTATTTCACGCTAAAAAATTACATTATCCATTTTTATTTTTATTTACCTGTGCTGTATGACTCTCCATCATTCCCATCATTTGTTGTTCCATTTTTTTCAGTCTTGACTGGTATTTTTTCTTGGACTTTTCCAGTGACTGAACAAGCGCCCTAAAGTGGTTAAAAATTTCGTTCATGTATGCATTTATCATTGAACTACATGTTACAAAATTGTGAGATTATTCTCAATAATTAATAATTCTAAAACTGGTTTTACCCGTTAGCTCGTTTCAAATCGTTGACAAGCTCGGCAGATTGCTGATGCCTCAACTCAGAATTTTTATTAACTTTATCCAACGTCGATACGAGCTCCTGCAAGCGTTCCTTCAGTCTGGCTTCCCTTCCAAGTGCCTCAATCAATTCAGACTCAATTCCTTCACTTTCATTGTCACTCAAGACTCGATCCTGTGACAAATAGCAACAATGAGTAATTTTTCGTAATCGGTTTGATTCCAAAAGTAATTTAATTCAGAATACATTACCTTATTCGTCGCCATTGAAAGCATAGCTTCTGTATCAGCTAGTTGACCTTGCAAATGCTGAATAGCGGCATGCTGTGCTGCTATTTGTGCATCTCGTGCACTTAATTTCAGTTCTATCGTCGCCCTTTCCTTTTCGAGTAAAAACACTCGAGCTCGTAATTCAGCCTTATCTTCTCGCATGGCCATCAACTCCTGGAGATGTGAAAATAGAAAATTTAAGTGCAAATGAAAAGCAAGAAATTAGCTAATATTTTAGAGAAACATTGAATTCAAACCTGCATGAGGACGGCAGTCTCTAAATCTAATTTTCGAGCTTCTGCTAAAGATATTGTGTTCTTTGAATTTAATGGTTCGGCATGAACGCTTTCAAATTCTACTGTTGTTGATCGCACCATGGAACGTTCACCCTTTAGTTTACTAATGTGTCTCCGAAGCCGTTGCTCATCATCTTCACTCCACGTAACTTCCGATCTGAATTGTTTGTTTTTATAAAAATTGTTTCTCGAATAATAATTTTTTAATTACGATATGATAACTTTAAGATCTTGAATTCAGTTGATACTTACTCGTCGGATAAAATCAAACTGTCTTCCCAGGGCGCACTGAGATGAGAGCAGTCGTTTTCGAGCCTGTTCAGAACATGATAAGCTACATTTTCGGCAGCCCTTCTATTATCGATAGTGTTATTGCTTCGTTCAGTAGTCAACGCCAAATCGCTCTCTAAAAGTGCAACAAGTACATCGTAGGCTTCAATAACTCGATCCGTATATGACAATGCGAGTCGTAAAGCTGTTGCATTTGATTCGTACTTTCCAACTAGAAGACTCAATCTGCAAATATATGAATTTTATGGAGAAAAATACTTTTGTAAACTTAGAAAGATATTCCGTAAAGTAGACATTTTATTTGAAAATTTACCTATCACATTGGGCTTTGCTTTCGTGAAGTGTTAAAGCGAGAACAGCATTATTGGCACGCGCATGTTCGAGCCTACTGTTAAGTCTTTCCGTTTCAACTTCAAATTGCTTCTCTGATCCATTAAATTCATGAAGATTCGAGTGCTCCAGTAGATCCGACACTAAATGTTCAGCAACCATGGTTGAACAAACCTAAAGTTTTAATTTAAAAGAGGTTTAGCTTCAAATGTCTCAATTAAGAACAATTCATTGAAACCTGTGAACATTTATGTATAATCTTACCCCAAGATTGGTGATGTCAGGACCAGTGATGTGTCTCTCGTCAGTTCTTCTAAGCCTCACTCGTTCTGCCATTTTCAAAACAGGCGCTTCTTCTCGTGTAACACTTTTTGATGTCGGTGGTGTTTGCAAAGGTGGTAAAAGTGGAGAACACGGTGCTGTCAGAGGTTCAGGCGAGCTCAGATTTCCTCTAGTCTGCTTCGATAGAAAGAAACTGATGTTTAAAAATGTCCACAAAGACGTATTTTCGAAATTTTAAAGAAAAAGCAATTTCTTACCCGGAAGTCCCGGCGAGGAGAGTCACTGCAGGTGGGTTGGAACGAACTCTGTCCATGTGACTGATTCCTGTACTGAGCGAGTTGAGCTTGCAGGGCGGAGATTTCTGATCGAAGAGCTGTGACTTCATCTTGGAGAGCTGCAACAGCCACACTTTGATAGGAAACTGCTTGCTGAGTTGGCTCGGGTGTTGGTAATGCTGCCGGACTATCCAATTGTTCCCTACCCTGGAATTTAAAATTTATTTTCATCAATGTTTCAATATTTTCCACTGATTTTTGAACATTACAATGAATTGATGATAAAAACCTCATTGGCTCTTGTTCCAACGTCTTCGCAGCAACTGGAATCTGCATCTCCCAAAGTTCTGTCCCCATCACCTTGAATGAATCCTTCGCTTTCTTCAACTGGATTTGTGATTGAACCTTCTGCATCTCTACTCGTTTCGACTTCTAAAAGATTATAATGTGTTCTCAGAATTTTTTCTACAAATAGTCCTCAAAAATATTTCTGCGTTGTGGGGATTATTCTTACCAGATTCGTCTTCTTCGGCAATAACGTTTGCTCGTTGTCTCTCTAATTGTCTACCAAGTTCAGCTATCACTGAGTGAAGTTCGGTCAGTCTTTCCTCTTGCCTAGCAATTTGTTGTTCTGCCCTTTGTTCCGCCCTCGCAGACTGAGTTTCTGCTCTAATCAAAGCTGCTTCCGCGGCTTCTCTTGCACGAGTTGCCACTAAGAGTCTCGAATTCAATTCCGCCACTTCGGATCGTAGAGATGAGAGAGCTGCAACTTGCAGCTAAAAAAATTCAGAAGAATTTAATCATATGATTCTATAAATGGTTTAAGATTAAATTTTGTTATTCAATTTTCGATTCTGAAATTAATATATTAACGGAAAAAAACTTTAATAAAGAACATCAATAGATGGATACTGAAAAGAGGAAAAATATTAGAAAACTATTATAATGTGGAGAGAGGAACGACATTCGCAATCACGTAATCACATACAACGCATGTCCTTCGTAGCTCATCGGAGCATGTCGGACGAATCGAGTCTGCGAATGACTAATGATTCACAGCTACGTGAAAATCAAGTGATTAAGATACAAAAAAATAGAATAAAAGCGTGTGATTTTAATGCAAGTGCATTATTTTTACATCAACTTCCATTGAAGTAGGAGCTCCACAGAATATATTTCCAGTTTCTTGTGAGTAAAATCGGTGTTTGCTTAATTTTAAAATGCAACTATCTAGACTACCTTCTTCTCAATTACTTTTGTTTAAACAAAAACCAATATTTAAAATCCTTTATAGAAATCTGTAAATTTCTTATGTTCCGAAATGACCGGTTTCATTAAATTATACCATTTGAACAATATCAACCAATGTCAAAGGTTACACACCAGATATTTAGAATCTCATAAAATAATTGAACAATCTATTTTCCCAGCGTACAATAATAATAACAAATGAATAATAATTTACTGTTCTAAAAAATTAATTAAATTAAATAGTATAAAGGAACTTAATAATTTTTTTTCTATTTTTCTATAAAAATATGCCAAAATTAGAGGATTTCAATTGCTAAATGTTTTCAAATCTACTCAAGAATAACTAAAAACAAAATAATACTATACATTTTCTTATTTTTAAAATTTCAGATCACAAAAAGATCCAAAAATGAGTAAAGCGATATTATTAGCTTTGCTAGTGTGCGTGTTATTTATTTCGGCGACTCTGTCAGCTGATGAAAATGACGACTACATACATCTTCCGGGCAAATCCTGTAAGGATGCCCCGGCTTGCCCTGATCAACGTCCCTGCGTTATGTCTCGTCCTCGATGTAACATTGGAACCTGTCCCGACTTGGTACCGACGTGTGGTCGTAAAGTGCGCAAACCGTGAATAATCAAGGAGTAATATATCAATCAACTCGATATCGTTTACTTACAATATGTATACTCGTTGCTTATCTTATAGCATTTCTCCTTTTAATTAAAGCTAATAAAACAGAGTTCAGCCTTCAAGCGAAAGAATTTATTTCTGCTGATGAAAGTATCCTTTTATACTTTCTACTACAAATCTAAGTTAGAAACATTTTGAGTATCAAATTAAATTTTATATCTATAAATTACACACTCTTTCTTCACAGAAGTGTTTCTCAATATATTTTCGAATCTAAACTTACTTTCTGCACACCCTCATCATGTACTCGGATCTGCAGAGGAATAGGTTTGATTTCTGATCTATTGCTTGGACAACAGAGCCAAGAACGTGTGATATTTCTTTGATGATCTTCTTCATCCTCAAGCTCATCTTCTGTTGTTGTCTCACAATGCATATAAAAATGATCGTTTCTTGAAAACTTCGCCTTGTTAGCTTCTTTTCTCGAGAGGTTTGAAAGAACATCGGAAAAGCAAAGTTGTTCCTGATATTGCTGATCCTGTTTTTGCTTTTGTCGTTTAAGACTGTCTGTGTAGTATGCAGGCTCAGTGGAGCCATTATTTAGTACTACCGTAAAACCCGCCACGATGTCACTTTAATTTCTTTCAATTCGATCACATTGCATTCTGAACCACACGTTTCTGCTTAAAATTAAAAAAAAATCTGATGTCAATGTTCGAACAATTTTCATTTGAGGCTTAGGGAATCATTTCACAGACAAATATTGAATACATATTTTAAAGATAGTAAAAGAATTTAAATATGCACAAGTTCTAATTATTTTGAGAAATTTTAATTTAAATTATAGCGAGCTCTTAATGGTCTTGAATGTGTAATTCACAGCATTTCGAACTTGCGTTTAACGAACTAGGCACGAAGTAACGCAGTACTTCGTTAATGAGACCCTTCGTTATCGTCTTCAGGCCGTTTAACCAGATTTTAACACCCCTCGGGATTTCCATAAAAACCGCTGTACAATTAGAATTGTCGAAATTTACCGTAAATGTTTATTTTTTAAATGCCATGGAAAAATGCGAGGTTTTTCAATTCCGTACATATATTATAGCTACTTGAAATATTTCAAGCCTTGTACCATCAATGTAGGTCATTGGAATTAAATCATATCACGTTTTCAATTATACATAATCCGTTTTAGTCTTTATCATAAAACTTTGAAGAGTCATGCAATATGTAAAGTACACCCAGATATTATCGACAAAATATGAAGTCGGGAGAGTATGGTTGCTAAAAATAGGACGATCATCCATTCTTTTAGCAGGAGGGTGGTAGGAGGAACGGTGAGAAATTCAGAGAAAGAGGGCAAAGAGCTTTTCTCGGTCTGTGGCGGTATAAAGGCTATTGCTCTGGACCTCGACAGACGGATGAACAGAGATAAGGTGGCGCCAAAGGTCTGCAGGAGTACGAACGATTGTCCTAGTAGAATACCGGAAATTAAACAAAGTTTATATTATTTCGCTCGATGGATCAGAGCACGAACTAAATTTTGGCTAGAATCCAGCTACCGTTTTCACATTTGTGAGCTTCCTGCCTTTCGATTTAAAACCCATTGAAAACTTCCGGAAAACTCACATTTTCGTGAATGTAAACATCACAAGAAAGAAGCTTTTGTATGAAGGTTGATTAATTCTTAGCATTGGGAGCAGTAAGCATTTCTGAGCTCGAAAGACCATTTTTTAAATAGATAGATGTTTTTCAAATAAGATAAATCAAGAAAATAAGTTAACAATATTTACAACCAATAATCTTATTTTTTAAACATTTATCCAAAAGTTCCCCAACATAGCACACATATATGGTTTAGCTTTTAAAATTTCAAAGGTTTGATAGGACGAACATTGACTAACTAGTTTTAAGGGTAATTGTTCATGCTAAATTAACGAGCGAATGTTTAATAATTTTGAACACAACTGACGCACGATGTTTATTATCAGCGAAAATTTTAAGATAATAACGGATCGGGTGGAGTAGCGCGCGGTTCGAGAGTTGCTGGTAGACTGACACTGGGCGAGAAATTGGAATTGTCAGAGGTGAGTTTGAGAGAGCAATAGAACCAGTGAGACCAGGAGCAGAACGAGTGCTTGCAATGGTTGAGTTGGACACGGCTGGCTAACCCAAGTCATGCATGCATGAGAAACTAATGCGACTACGTAGCTACCTTTACACTCGATCGAAACCGACTAGTGTACTTCCTGGATCCACCTCAATCCTCTTTCTCAAACCACAGGTTTTACGGGTTTCATTTATCATTTATCACTTTATCTTGACCCTTGTATGAAATTCTCTACATACATCCTTTCGTCTTTATTTCACTCTCATCGTTCATTCGGTTCGCTCGAATAAGATTTATGAAGTCAAAGTTTGGTAAAACAACAGAGAGAAGTGAACCTGTAAAATTTATCCACAAGTTCCCGTTTAGGGCCTTATAAAAGTTGTTGACTGGATTCTGTACCGCAACTTGTAATAATTTGTACAGGTACAAGAAATCTATAATAATCCCTGATATGAAGAAATCCCGGGAGAATTCGATTCATCCAGAGGGTCGAAATTAAGACGACATCGCGTTAACTCCTTAATTACGTCATTATAATTAATGAATCGGGATGGACTGCGAGATACGGTTTCTTAATTAACCTGGCCAATTTCTCAATTAACGCTCCAGTCAAACTCCTGGCTTTCTTGTTTCTCTTGAGGGTTGTAATCTACCGAAAACTTTCTGCAAGTTTGAGAACTTGGCTAATCCTAGTATTAATCAAATCAGTTTTCTTACATACATTAGTCGGGATTGCGATTTTCGCTTATGCAAAATAATTCCTTTAATAGAGAGCAATACTGGAGAAAAAAGCAATCAGTTGTTCGTTTTCTATTTCCTCTCTTCGCGGGTGCAAGATACCCAAGCTTTATTGGGATGTTCTCGACTCGAAGAATTCATCACGAAACGGAAGAAGGGGAATGAAATTCTCGAGACTGCGGAGACAAGACAGCGTATACCGCCTTTGCGTTTTCTATTGATTGCTCTCGTGAAACACACGATACGAATACTCTTTCTCCAAACAAAAAAGTTTTGACAGAAAGAAGTTTGAGAAAAGGAATAAAAGAAAACGAGAGTGAATCTTATCGGAGGCACTCAGAGTATAAAAAATTTTAGAAAAACGAATACAATTTCAATACATTCTCAGAATTGTTATAAAATTAAATAATTTTCATTTTGAAGTCCTTTAAATTGTATCTACAATTTGAAATAGAAATTTTAAAGAACTTCAAATCAAATTTATTAAAAATTTTATTATTCAGTTATTTTTAAATTTCCGGATTCAGTGGCCACCATAAAAAAATATAAAAAATTGTAATCCTACCTTATTTGCAAGCTCCAACATGTTGCCGGTGCCACCTGCAGCAGCTTCCACTAGTTTTTGCAATGTGTGAGGCTCCGGTGAAAGATCCCGAGCACCACTGTCGAATTCCCAACTTTCATGTCGGCCTGATACCGTCCCTTAAAAAAAAAATATTTCTCAGTCTATTTTTCTAAAGACTTCAAAAATATATCTATAGAATTTAGAATCAGTTCCGTATTTTGTACACTATGAAAGAAGTCTAGAATAGAAGAATTTTTCTTTTTCCTCCAGTTGAATTAAAAATTCTATATTTTTAAGTAAAATTAAAATTAAAATTAGAATTTACCAAGGCTGTTATCGCTGCTAGTTGGAAGATACTCTGGAGTATGAGTTTGCGGACTCGCTCTATGCTTTCCGGATCTCAGTGCCTCGATTTCCGGTCGTAAAGCTAAACGGCGTCTAAAAAACTCTTGATAGGAAATCCGACCGTGCTCATCAGCCCCTAACTCTCTCATCAGTTCCTCCACGGAATTCTCCAGATTTAGCTCTCTGCATACTATCAGCAGATCTTGACTGAAATTTAAAATGGAAGGGAATACAAAATTATGTAGACTATTATCACTTGCGATGATTTCATTTATTTCAAGACTTTTCGATAATATTATTATTATTCGATAATATTATAATTCTACTAGTAATATTTGTTAATTTGAAATACTTTACGATCAACTTTCATACATTTAATTATCATTTAAAAATTCATTAACAAAGTGTCTGCACTTAAAATATACGTGAAATGGAGATGACTTAGGTAGAGTTTTATTTACGTAACGATTATCCGCTCAAGACTAAGAATGACAAAATTCGAAGCTGAAATTCGAAGGGTGAGGGTAAAAGAAGGCAAAGTTAGAACCTTGAATCGCAAGCACACATACATTACAAACACAAATACACACACATGTATTATAGGCATATCAATTCTGAAACTGAGAGCTAGCTAGCACAGTGGGTTGTGCACATCGTGTAGTGTGACTCATTCCCATAAAACGACCCTATCTTTCGTCTTAAAAGTCCAAGCCGTAACAAAACCAAGGGGAAAACTAATCCAACCCTATAAGTGCATGATACCGGAAAATAATGTCTCTTATACCATCTAAGTCTCTGTACCACTAAATTTTATTGGCATTTTTTCACTCATTTCCCAGTAGAAAAATAAGGCACTAAAGCTTCATTAAGATTAGAGGTTTATAAATTCCTGTCAGTGGTGAAACTATAAAGTTTTTTTTTTTTTTTATCAACAAACTAAAATAACTTTAAAATAAAAAATACGAGAAAAATAATTGGATTCGAGATGGCAAGAGTAGACGATGTGGAGAACGTTTGAACTTTAAGTGGTGTGCCTTGCAAAGGGTGAAAAGCTTTCGACTAGCTTTCCAGAGCTTAATCCGCAAGCTTTACGTGCAGGAGTAGGCATCTTGTTTCATCTCGACCTCTCTTTCTCTCTCTTTTCAACTTTCACAATTCACAAGGTGGATTACAAAACTAACAATAAGCCAAGTCAACAAGATAATTAGATGAATGTGACTTTAATTATTAGTTATTATCATTATTATAAGAAGTGTAAGAGTATAAGAGGGTTTGATGGGTTTTAAATTTTAGACTCTACACGATTTCCAATCTTCATGTATATAATATATACATATACTATAGCGTACATTGCCTTACGAAATGGTATAAGGTTTTTTCTTTTCTATGGAAATACGTGGGCATTCAAAAGGCCAGCCCTAAAAAGCTATCGTAAAAGCGCAACTCTTCTAGAGAAAAGGGGGAGAGAGAAACGGTCGAGCAGACTTGCATATATCAAACATTGAAACATTATCCCTAAGGGTAAAAATATACAAAAGGAATGCATAAACTATGAGAAATACTAAAAAGATGTGGAACGTATCCGTCAAGGTTTTATCAATTGAATTTTAATTGATTAACTTTATGAATAAAGAACAATAATCTAATTCAGAATGTGTTAATTTAAATGAACTCTTTGGTTGAAGCAAAGCATATACCATATAGTTAGTATGGTGCGAATTGCGACGCGCCGGAAGTAATTGCACGCGTTATGTTTCGAAAATTAATTGGAATAGCGATGCGGCACATTCCATTAAACACAGTTTCCGTATTTAATTCAACGCCTGAGTTCGAAAAAAGTGATCGTATAGCATTTTAATGAAGCAATTAATTACGTGTACAATTATACGAAAAATACAAGTGCAAAATTATCCATCATGTAATGAATAATTCATCATTTAATTTCTTTCAATATCAAATATCATCTCGCAGCTTGAATGCGTAACTGAATATATAAATATCGTCTATCGAACACTTGATAAAAATCAATAATACTGAGGCACTTAGCATGGTGTAGAATCATGTAGCTCTTGAAAAACTTTGATCTCTTACCTGTCTATAAAGCCATCGCCGTCTCCGTCGCATGCTTGAAAGAGCTTTCTGACTCGTTCTTCGTCACAAATTGAGCCTGCTTCGCTCTCAGCATCCGCGGTTTGAGACATTCTCAGTTAACCTCGATCTCAGCCATAGCCAGGAACCAACGGCTACCCAGCTGGCTCTTCTAAACTCCAGTCATACCTCATTTGCCTGCCGTTAATAACTCTAAAACAAATTGAATTGACTCCATGAAAGAGAGACAATATTACACAGTATCTATAATGACTAAGAATATTTATTCGTGAAACAATAACATATTCCTTGTAAGGAAAGAACAAATGTATCGTTTTGTATTTCCGTCACGTAGGGGAAGGTCAAGCATAAAGGCAATAGTTAATGATTAGGGGGTATAAATTGTAAGGGATGAGAAAACTTAATTAATTCTTTTAGCAAAAGAGAAAAAAAATAAGAAAGTATAGTGATTAGTCAATTTGAAATTTCCGGTTTCTTCCCAGTCCAATTTTTTTTTTCCTTCGATTTATAATGATTTTTTCCTTCAATTTATAGATGTCTTTTTGTGATTTTTGAAAATCAACGTATACATATAAATAGGAATTTCAACATAATATACATATAGAAAAAATGTATGGTATAAAGAAAACGATTATTTATTTACACGTGCTAAACTTATTTTTAATTACAGACTGAAGTGATAAATATTAATCGAAAGTAGCAGAAAGTCAATTTTTCGATAAAATACAAAAAATTCTCGGTCCTAAATGAAATTCCCGAGTTTTTCCTGGTTTCCCGGTTCGCTGGACACCATACAAAAAGAAATATGTCGACGTTCGTCAGAAGAAAGTCAGTTTTATGGTTTTAATTTCCGAGAACCGAGATATTCATGTCTGCAGTTCGAATTAGTTATCTGTCACTATTCTGAAACTATAAAATATAAAATAACATTCAGATGTTTTCGAATCTGATGGTGTTTAAGAGCATTCATTATATCTATCGTATTGCAAAATCAATGCTAATATATCCGCCAAAATCGACGACATTTGACTATTTATTTTATAGATTAGAAATAGTGACATATCTAAACTTCAGGTACGCTCATTTTAATTTGCACGGCAGAATTTATAAAGTAATTTCTTTAATTATTGATTGCTGAAATAAAATTTTCGTTTTTTGCTTCGTATCTACAATGGTATATAATTATTTATAAAATTACACCGCTCTTTATGAATAGCACAAATATTTTTCGTCCGCGCTCCTTTTAAATCATTAATTTATGCAGGAACATTTTTTTTAATTGTTTAAACATGTACATAATCTTTAAAAATGATTATTCTCATAATACATGAAATTATTTGAAATAATTTTGTTTTTAGTGTTAAATAAAAAATATAAATGACACTGACATGTTATAAAATCTAATTGCACTAAATATTATTCCTGCATAAAGGAATAAGGCTATCGAAATTTTTTAAAACTCAATTACTGAATAATCCGAGAGTTTAAGATCATCGACAAAGAGTACATATATTCTATTTTTGGATCGCGGAAAGGGTAACGAGAGAAGTAGCTGGAAGCTGGAGAGAGAACATATATATACAGAAGAGTTAATAAACAGTATTAAGATATGTATATAATTGAATCGTACCTTCTGCAGGAATTCTCCTCGAAGAAGGTGTTCTCAGCTTAGCACATAATTTGAAATAAATGAAGTGAATATATGTTTATCCGGCGTATTGCACAAAAGTATTTCACGAAAACATGACACTTGGTAGAACACGCGACCGTTTTTCAATAGCGAAAGAAATCGCAAAGAGCGTTTGTATACTGACAGTAGTATCAGCAAAATCAGCAAGACAATAACCCTAACCTCAACACACCGACTCACCCTTCTTGAATTTGCAAGAGCAATAAAAACTATCGATTTTGCTCCATGGTGTAGAGAACTTTGACAACTCGCGCCATCTTGGATCGTACATACTGGTTGGTCTAGAGATTTGGAGATGGGGAGCAAATAATGTATGACCGTCAGGCGGAAATCGCATTAATATATTTGATTTTCCACCAAAAATATATGTAATATAAAAAATATCGACCGTGGAAAATCTTTAGGTTCGTTCACTTTAAAAAAAAAAAAAGTTAAACAGAACGAAAAAATGTATTTTACGGTCTTTCTATACGTATGAAAATATCCGTTTCATCTCTCTTTCAATTTGGCCAAAAGATGATTTGTTTCGAATTTTTTGAATATATTATTATATTATATAGTATTATATCTTTATTTACCCGTATTATTTACTAAAAATTAATTTAAATAGTCACAAAATAATATAGTTCATATTTGCGCGGGTTCTGACATTTTGAATTACCTCTGGCGGCTGAAGTCTAAAGGTTCGATTTCATAAAAATATTAATTTCATGTTTTGCCTTATTTTTTAGGCAATGGCAACTCGAAATTAATAGAAAAGAGGTTCTCGCATTTTTCTAGAGACAGTTATTTATGAATAAGCATTCTTGTTCTATTTATGACATTATTTTGTGCTGTTGAATATTAGCAGTTGGCAACACTGAGGGCTGAAAATGTTGGTAGCCCGAAATTGAAAGTGTATTGACCAAAATAAAAAATATTAAACAAGAAATAAGCACCTAATAATAGTATAAATACATTTTTTATCAAATTTACTTAAAAATTATGAAGTACATTGTGGTAAAATATAAATTCATTATTTACAGACACACATTAAGAAGTACACACAAAACAATATGTAATAAAACAATTAGACATGCATTTTTAAGAGATATTAAGTTTTTCCTTCAAAGTAGGCAAAAGTTTTTTCACTTTCGAGGATTCGTAGCTGAAACCCCACATGATGCACTCAACATGTTCTTTTGTAGGCAATCCAGAAAAATCACCATCCGATTCAAACCATTCTTTATCGTTTTTGTTTATATTGTCCACTATCGTGCGAAGTTCCCTATTTCGCTTAATATCCCACGTGATATTAGAGTCTGGTACTTTCACGGATCTCAATTTCTTGTAATCACCTTCTTCTTTTTCATAAACTCTATAAACATGAATATTAATGTTAATAAGAACTGTTACATTTAATTTTAATTTAATTTAATTTTATCTAATTTTATTAACTTTCACAGTTAAATACTTACTTGAGAAAACCATTATCTTTGATGCCATACTTCTCAGCTAGGGGTTTGAATCCTCGAACAATATCCAGACTCAAATATCCAAAATTATCCTTCGAGCGACCGTTGACATTGTAATCCGTAATCCATTTCTCAAAAACTTCAATAGCTTTCTTTATATTCTTTATCTTCTGTTCGTCTTTCGTGCAGGAAATCACTCTTTTCGCTCTTCCCACAAGACCTTTTATAGCATTGTACTGATAGTTAATATCGCGTTCTTCCAAAGACTTGATGCTTTTCAAAGCCTTTTCTTCGTCTTTGAAACCGAGTCCACCGTCATCCTCCTCCTTTTGTTTTTTCGAGGGTTCTTCATCACTACTGCTCTCGTCATCAAATTTATCATGTTTCCTCTTCGACGCTTTTTTTTCATCTTCTACTTCCATTTCTGTGGTATTACTTCCCTCTGGAGCACCAAACTTTTCTCGGATTTGAGGAATCATTTTTCTAAGTTTCAACGGATCAGGACTATAGCCGACTAAAATACATTGAGTATGCTCCTTGGTAGGTAGTCCTCTAAATTCACCTACGTCCGTTTCGTACCACTGAACGTGATCTTCCTTGATTTTCCTAATCAACTTCTCGAGTCTCCGATTTCTCTCTATATCCCAGGTGGTGTTACCGCTGTCCGTTTTTATTGCTCGCAAAGCCTTGTAATCTCCATTTTCCTTCTTGTATGCTCTGGATATAGAAATTGTACGTTAGTAATATATTTTTATTTAAAAGGAGTATTAATGAATTATTAATGGGCGCTTATTAATGAATTCAAATTTTACTTACAAATAAAATGACTCATTCAAAACGCCGTATTTTTTTGCGAGAGATCGGAATGCATTGACTGTCTCCATCGGCAAATAAGGAAAATTCTCTTTGCTTCTTTTGTTCTTTTTATAATCCTTTAACCAATCTTCGAAAACTTGAACGGCTTCTTTTATGTTTGCTAACTTTTCCTCGTCCTTTGTTATTTGTAAAGTCCTCTTTCCGCGACTTACAAAACTCGTAATAACGTGATATTGATAACTAACATCGCGACCATCCAGGTATTTCAGTGTATCTAGAGCCTTTTCTTTGTCTTTAAATCCCATAACAGCTTCTTCCGGTTCTGAAGCTTTGGATTTACTCATTTTTTCGAAATTGAAACAGAAACTGTAAAAAAATTAATTTTTCATAAAACAAAACGTTATATAGTATTCTCCTATTACATAATTAAACTTTTATATAAAATATTCCTTCTATTATCTTTGAATTATGTTTGATTAACTTTTTTATCTTTGTTCTTGATTAAAATTGGATCGAAGCGGTAAAAATTAAATAAGTATGATGTCACAGTGTCACATATCAAACAAAAAATAGATGAATATAAAAATCGACATAAAAAGTACTTACAATGTCAAGAACTGTATCTATTATGTTCACTATTTAGAACAAAAATAACAAATGTTGGAATAAAATGTTGGAAAGAACTTTAAACCACTTTATTTGAATGGAAGCGCGTAAAAGTAAACTTGCTTGTCTAGGATCTGAAAGGGATCTGACTACTTTTTCGCTTTCGTTCTACAATTGACCACCGCACCAGTTGAATTATGAATACAAAATATACCGCCGTTTAATTAAAGCCGTTACATGGTCCGCATAGCATCTGCTCATAGACAAGACTAGAGCTGGTCGCTGCTGTAAGGCTATTTGGTGGGAGAGGATGGGTCCTTTCTTTGAAGAAAGTATCATAAGTAAAGAGACACAAACATATGGATATAACACAAACGCATGTCTGACTTGTGTCACAGCCCGAAATAACAGGCGGCCTTGTAAGAAATCGAAGATAATTACGTCATAAGCTACGTTGCCGGGAAACAGTCAACGTTCATGGATAAAGAATCCAATTAAACCCAGAAATTACATCATATTTACATCACCGAAAATAGGAAATGCTGTAATAAATACATGGGAGGAGTCGGAAAAAACGAGGGAATTAATGATTGAATATTAATTTATGTTATTGATACTAAAGACCAAAATATCTAATTTAAAAATAGAGAAATTTTTAGAGTAAATGATGACATGGATGTTTAGTTTTTCATAAATATCATAAAGTTTCGATGTTTCAAAAGACAAAATATTTTAATGGATAATTAATAAATAATTCATATTCTATACGTTTTGAATATATGTAATAGCAGAATAATAGTTGAGGTTCAAAATTACATCTTCAAAAAATATTTTCAAACTCGTATCAATTTTAAAAATAATGTTTTATTTTTGATGTTAAAAATCTTATTTCTAACATCTGATAGTCTTACGGAAGTGTGAATTCTTTCAGTACATTTCTGATATTACATAAAATAAAATGGAATGTCTTGTATATATATATTTATCTAAAACTGATTTTCGTCCAGATTGTCGTCGGTCTAAAAAAAGTTGATGGGCTTTTATAAAAATAACAACCAGAATTTTCTAACTGCCAATGCATTAACTTGCAAGGCAGATATATTTATTTTATGTACATGTAAATTACAGATGCTACTTAATCTACCGCGTCAGATTTACAACCCTCGAAAGGAACGCGCCGTTTGACTAGAAATTTGCTTTTTAATTGATGTGAATCTTGAAATACAAGCCTTCTTACAAACATAACTGTTCGAAGATTTTAAATATTTGATTCTATTATTAAATAAATAAATATTTTTGCTTTTTATTTGTACAAAATAAAAAATACAGTTAGTATAACCTTTTCTCTATTGGATCAAAATTATTCTTTTCTGACATCATAATAAAGTAATATTCAATTTTTTTATTTCTAATAAAATTATACTTGAATTAAAATTTCTACCTTCAGTATTTCGTATAATTTAAATAAAGAAGCGAATTATCTTTACAAAAATAAAGATTGACTCAAAATATAATAAATATTTACAATACAATTTTCCTCAATCTAGATAAATTATATCTATTAAATATTTAAATATTCAACAAACAATTATTATTAATTACATTGTTTTAAAGTTTAACAAACACAACTACCTACACCAAGGCAAGTATAGGGAGTTTGTTCTATTTTTGAACTTGCACTACCATCTACAAGCGGGGGTTGAGAACTGACGATATTAGTCGGTATTTGGGATCTCTGTAAACCATGATACGTGGTCGTAGATGAAGAGTCATGATCCCTGTCGGAGTTTTCGCATGAGTCGAGAGGGTAAATTGGTCTAGCTGGTTCCTGTGTCCTAGCGTCCAGAGGGAACTCGTGTGTCGAAAGTCCTAGGCCGTAATTTAGGAAGGATTCAGTGTAAGCAGAAGGTGGATGATGATGGTGATGATGATGATGATGATTATTGTATTGATGATGAGTATAGTGAGAATGATATCTGGTCGGTGGTGTCTTGAAACCCTCATTACCACCCAAATACTGATGTAAATGATGAAGACTGGATTGTCCATAAACTAAAATCAGAAGTAATTGTTTTACTTATTACAAAATAATATTATAACAAATCAATATTTATTCATCAAATATTTATTCCTAAGGAAAGAATTCTGCTAATTTTTAAAAATCATATATTGTACCTGAGGCTGTATTTGAGTACATCGCAAGGACCGCGTCCCCATATCCACCAGCTGGATGTTTTCCCAAATCGACTATTTCACTACCGGAAGATGATTTCCCGGATGTAGCATGACTCTTGCTCGCACTGTTTTGCATTTCGGTGGTTATTGCTGAATTTCCAGTACCATATGCCATGTTAAAAAGTGCTTCTGGATCACACACAAATTTATAAACATATCTTTCACCCGCAACTTTCTGCATTATGCCCTTTTCGTAATAATACCTCAGCGAGCGACTCAGCTTGTCATAGTTCATTGCTGGCCTATTTTTTTGAACACCCCATCTGCGCGCAACCTAAAAGTAAAAAATATATCGATTATATTATTAAAAATGTTATTTTCGAGAATATTAAATAAAAGATTAGATTTAGGATGTTAGAATCACCTCTTCGGGTTCGATTAGCTTGAACTCCATGCCTCTTCCGGTCCAAGCAATACAAGGGGCGTTCGCTGGATCATCTAATAAAGCTACTAAGAACTGCCACAGTTGAAGTGAACCCCTTCGCTGCTGCTGATAACCCATTGTCACGTCACTCCATCCGGATCCACTTTTATTTTTGTATTCAGTGCTCCAGGATGTGTTGGGTGAGTTTTTCTTCTGTACATAACATGAACTCTGACGATCCCAGGAAGCATTCGCAGGTTCTAATTGTGAGCCAACTTCAGTCCAGGTTGGATTGGCACTACGTTTCGAATAAATTTCACCGTTCCAAGTTTCGTGGCGACGGGATGTGTAGTTTTCTGATGGTCCTGAAGTTGAAGGCCATTGAGAACTTGCGGAAGAAGCACTTCCTGGTCGACTGGTTGATGGAGAACTTCTGCTCTCCCTGTTAGTCACTTCATTTCTATTAGCTGCATAGCGCTGATGCTGGTAGATTAAATTACTGGCTGTAATCATTAATAATGATAATGATGATAATAATAATGAATAAACATAGTTTGATTTTTTTAATATTCGGACTTCGAGAGTTATGCAACCATGACATAATATACATGCAATATGACGGAAGAAAGGAGGGTTGTTAATAAGCTTTTCATTATTCAAGAGACGTCAGTTTGAGGAAACAACCCTTTTAAGCTTCTTTGCAGTTGACGAACGGTTTCATATTAGCTAAGCTGCGTCGATCCTCTCTTCTGAATTTATGATTTACAGCAGTCATTTTATATTGAAAAATTCGGATTTCTATTGCTTCAAATAGCTTCTATCGACTCTTTTAAAATGTTGAGCTAAATGTAGGGAAATTCAGTTGCCGAAACAGGGATTCTATTTAATTTGTCCACACTTTAAGATTCAAATATCTCACCTCTCTGGGTGTTCGATCAGAAAAAGGTGATTCTGGAAAAGAAGAAATTCAACTTCTGAATCTTCTGATTGACAAAGCTACGTATTAGCAATTGCACTCACGCTTCGCGACTGGTGAAGTGCTCGTCGCACAAATATCGGCAGGAAATTGGTTGATATTCAAAGCCCACGGGGTTGCAAGACTAGCTAGAAGGCAGACATCGCGTGGCTGCCGCTCTCTGAAATCCCGTGCAGATCGCGCGATATGTATATTAATCGAACCACGGTTCGTTCTCCTATAGTGGGTTCAAACCCTCAACTTGCTCCCACCTACTGCCAATCTTTCCCTTGCCCCTGCATCCCAAAAAAGCCATTCTCGAACCGTAATCCGGTTATACTCCAAGTCGTGCACGGGGAATATTGAAAAATTGAGAACCCTGGAATTCGCACCAGAGAATTAGAGTTCCTGTCGAGAGTTCAGAAGAATCGGAATACGGATTCCGGTGAAGAATAGAGACGATTCAAAATTTTGAATATTCATGGTGTATGTAACTTCCGATAGAATTATTCGAATTCCTCTTTCCTTATAAAAAATACTTTTTTGCACAAATTTTCTTTTTTCGTCACATAATAAGTAAAAGCTATCAAATAAAAATAATCAGAATTGATACCACAGACCGTGGCCTGAGCTCTTCATAAGCTTGATTAGTTTCTATCTCGGTTTCTATTTTCCATCAAAGCCACATTGTCATATTAATAATTATGAGAACCTCTGAGTCACGTGATATCCACGTGACACCAATTTGAATAAGTGTTTTCCCGCCTTCAATTTTTAATAATTTTTTTTCTGTTGAACGACTCAGCAGAAAAAAAATTTTTAATGCACTTTGAGTTTAGATTAAAATTATGTATTCAAAAATTATTTTATCGAAAATTGTGAAACAACCCTATTAGCTGTAAGTTAAGCTAATTGATGATATCATCAATTGTGCTGAGCTGAAGTCAGTTGATGATTTAATGCAGCCTCAATCAAACTTCTTTAAGGCATAAAAATCGCACTGTACGAATAACCCTATAGTTATTATTATATATAATCGACTCGCGAGGGAGCACCTACAGGATAAACGATATTCGCAATTGCAGGAGGTAACCGCTAACCACTATAAGGATAAGAGAAAGGGGATGAACTCGACTCTATTCACTGCTTCAGGAGGCAAAAGCAGTTGATCCTGGTTTCGTTACGAAGCGAACAAGGGGGGTTAGGAGGGGGGATTTGCTGGCGGTTCTAGATTAAAATTAATCGCGCGTTGATGAAACTGGCGGTTGTGTGCCGAGGAAGAGTTGCTTTTGCAGAGGGAAACTGAGATACTACACACAATGCATTAAACACATTTAAGAAACTCGCTGCGATAGTTTAGCTCTCAAATTATTATAAACTAGTTACATTCTCCAATTTTAGAATATTAGTATAATAATAATTTAATTATAATATAGTATCATAATTTCGTATTCTGTAAAATACTGAAATTTGCAGTGATCTATGAAAACATTGACAAGAGACAGAAAAAAATCTTGAGAAACAAAAAGAGGGGTGAACTTGATTCGAAAAAAAGGCGGGTACGTTAGCTTATATACATATACGATTGTACGTCCACTCCAAGACGAGCTTCAAAGCTTTTCTCTTCGCTGTATTCGTTTTCGGATTCCGCAGCTTCATCTATTTAACAATTCATGTTCAATTCCCCAGTTACCTGCCTCGTTGATTCATCTCTCTGTTATGGAGCTTCTATTATAAAATCCACACGATAACGAAAAAATTTCAGTTTAGAGGAAAACGAATGATTTTTCCGACCTCTAGAATACAGTTTTTAAACTAAAAAGTGTTCTAGAAAGGCATCAGGAAGTTTCAGATCGAAAAAAACATTGAAAATGAGGAACTTTTGTATGCAATTAAAACAAAAATACTTTAAAATTAAAAGTCAAATAATTTTAGTTATGATCGATGCTTATGTATTCAAATGATAGAAACCCATCTCAAAAGAATCTGGTCAGGATAGATTTATTCATTATCAAAATTAGGCGTTTTTGTGTAATTAAGAACATTAAAAGTTGATATTATTGAAGGGTAGGTTGAAGCGGTGAATTACTTTTTAGAAAGGAACAACGTTATCGTTTAAATTGAATAACACATTACAAAGTCAGGAGGGTGAAATATTTGAGGGATGGGGAGAAACAAATAGCAGGGAGGTAGTTTGCTTCGGGGTAACTCGTAATCCTCACTGGTCACGGATTAATTGGTGGGTCGAGGACCAATCGCTGTTCATTACTGAGGTATTATTATTCGACCAGTGGCTTGTCGATGACGATTTACAGAAACAATGAATTGGTTCAAGTACCCCGTTTATTGTTTCAATTGATTGTATGTACTACAGTGACACTTTAAGGATGTTGAATACACATTTTTAATAATAAGTTAGGAGTCGTAATTGAGATCTAGTAATATTATTTGACCTGAAATTAAAAGCACTCCCCAAATTTTTCATGGCACGAACTTAGCAGTGACAGTATTTTCCATTAAAAAATTCTCAGGTTTGGTCAAAGGGAAAAAATTCTCCCTTTGACTGAAAAATCTGGTTTTGGTATATATGTATATCTGATCCCTGGTGTCAAGATTTTCGACAGGCATTTCATTTCGGTGAAAAGGCGATACTCGAAAACATAGCGTCGAGACATCGATGCTAGCAGGGATCTACGCTATTATTAACGTAAACTGTGAGTAAATAATTGAAAGGGTTTAATGGGAGGGAGAATTACGAGAAGAGAGGCGAAAATGTAATCCCCAAGTGACCATGAAGTAGGTGCTGCTTCGCCGATAGGCAGCCATGTTTGTAATCACTTGAATTTTTATACATTAAACTTTATTTTCTAAAAAATAATTTTAAATTTTCTAATCTAAAAATATTCTACTGTTTTTTTATCTTACCGGAGAAAATATTTAAATATTTTTGTTCTATATTATTTTATGTCGAATTTAATAATGATTTACACTAACTATTTTTGTCAAAAATAAAATTAGTTTGGTTTCAATTTGGTGACAGTTTCAATAACTCGGATTTATTACTTAATAAATTAAATGATTGAAAATATCAAAACAGAGCTGTAGTTTTCTCCAGTATTTTAGTAACAACTGACCAAAGAGCTTTCGGATCGGAATCTCCCGCGGGAGACTACCTCTTGCTTTCTCCACCGGCAGCAAGGCTGCTTTTGCCTCTATCTAGAAGCTTCTCTCTTGTCTGGCACGAGTTAAAAGCATTCTTCAATTATTCAATTACCTACACTTAGACATATGTATGCACGCCATTTTGCGAACGAACCTTTTGCATAGTACGAGTTTTTAAATATGAAAAAATACTCTTCAATTTTCAAAACGATATTGGCAAAATCCAGTACAACAATTTAAAGGCTTGTATGTTCATATAAAATAACACAAAATAATTTTATTTTTGTTATTTATTTTATAGGTGACTCGAGTTCAAATATTTAAATTTTTCATTCAAGTATTTCAAACAATTAATTTACTTATAATTAACTGATCCGAAATTAATTAAGCTTAGTTACGTAAAGGAAATCTCTCACGGGCTTTCAATTCTTCAGAAAATTTGAGATTCCAGTCTGTACGTATAAGTGATTCCTTTTTTTCTAATCTAACGACGTGAATTTGGGGTGTCGATGTCCAAAGTCTGTACTATTAGGCGGGAGACCGGAAAAGATCCGAGGTCCGATTAATGGCTCGCGGACCCTCGTTTTCTTTATTTATGGGCAGACTACGTTGTGCACGGGAAGGGCAGCGCAATGTGGATATCCTTTTGTGCACAGATTTGTCACGGTTCAGAAACAAGAGAAGAGAGGGATAAAACTAGAAATATCTATTATGAATTACTATTTATCACGATTGCTTCAGAAGAATTAAATAATTATGTTCATTCTATTACGATTTCATTCTACCTTTGTCATCTTGAAAGTAAGACATGATATGCCCATCATTTACTAAATAGATAAATTTAACTGAAAGATAAACTCACGTGCATTGCGAGCCTCGGTGTCAGTCGAAGAGGAAATATTAGAAACGGATGTTGCAGTTTCGGTATAACCACGATCAGCAGGTTCTTCCTTAACAGCAATATTTTCCGTCACATCTCCTGTCCGAGGACTCGATCTGCTGTAAATAAACAACAGTTTTACAATAAACACATTTCCAAAGAATATTCGAAATAACTCTTAAAAAACGTGACACATCTCTATTTAAAATCAAAATACATATTAATTAGATGATGAATAAAATTTTGATTTACCCAAAGCATGCTGTAGGTGTTGCCGGACTTAAATGGAGAAAATTACTACTTTGCGAATGTGGATGTGTAATTGAAGCTGGTGGTTGATATTGTGGTTGACAACCAGCCTCGCCACTCCGCCTACAGTTTGATTCTTGTTTGACAGTTCTACCTATAATATATGTGTTATATAATTTTTAAAATAAAAAGAAATTTGAAATCTCTCAATGTTAACAATCGCTTTACAATTTCGTACAACAATTATAATTTTTGTAGCGTTTATTTTATTATCGTAGAGAGGGGTGAGAAAGGGGAAGGAAGATCGAATGAAACATAAGGAAGCGTGTCGTACCGGAAGTGAGGTAGCGCATCGCAGCAATGGCACGTGGGGATTGTAATGGGACGCTGACGATTCGAGGGTGACTTCGATAAATCAAACAGACTCCGGTCGTGGGAAGCATAGGTCAGAAATTTCGGGTAATCATTACGTTTGTAAACACAGGAAAAAAGCCATTATTACACTAGAGTGTCGAGAGATATCGTTTTTTTTATATTTCAAAAAGAGTATTTCTTCATTATTAATTTTCTTTAATTTCAACATTATATGTAGTCAATTTTCGAATTTTCTTGAATTTAGCTGCATTTCAAGAGCATTTGACTCGTTTAACTATACAATTATATTATGTGAATGATTTTTTTACAAAATTCGTAGAAATGAAAAAAAAAGAAAACTTTAAATCTTCAGATTAAAAAGCGCACTGAATCATTTGTTCTTGGAAAACGATTATGAATGATAGTGTGTATAATGTAGGTTTGTTCAGTATTTGATTCTAAATGTTTGCCATTAATAAGCGCTGCTAGACAACGGTAAACAGCCCCTGGGCGGTCGGACGGGCAGAGCAGGGGTTGGTGCTCGTAGAAATCATTTGATTTAACTTGACGAGAAGACTATGTATATGGATACGATATAGGTACACATGCGCTTTATGTTTATTCTCTTGCACGTTTGTCTACAGTTGAGTTTATTACGCAATTTAATTATACTCCAAACTTTGCATATATGTAGGATATTTGATAAATTACAGTGGATATTGAAAAAAATTAAGATTAATTTGAAGACATGAGGATGACAACTTGGCAAAGACCATTTGATTTGGCTCCTGTACATTCGATTAATTGATGCATAATTTAGGGATCAAACAAATACAAAAACTCGCCAACAATTTGGCGAGTTTTCATTTTCATATCTTCATTTGCACTATAGAACAGGCGTGTATTAATTGACATGAAGATGTTCATATATAAGACACGATGGGGAAGGTGATTTTGATAAGCTGAAATCCGTTTCACTTGATCAAAATCAAACAACAAAAGTAGATTGACTGAAGAGAGAAGAAGACGCCCATGTGTGTATAAAAACTTGTATATAAAGAGTCTGGTCCGATATAAAGTGCTTACTCGCGTAATCCGATATCGATGATCGGGGAGCGGAAGTCTTATGTTGATTTTTTTCGCTCATTTAAAAATCCACCTAGAGGGTTCATTTTCAATAAGCTCTTGACGATGAACGCGCCGAGTCCACTCCCCTTCCATTCTAAAACAACCTTAGGGCGTTTTTAAAGAAAAAAAAGTTTAAAACTGATTGATTAAGTTTGCATTGTTTTTTATACCCTTCGATAATGTTTCAGACTTTTATATATATATATAAAAGTTTAGACCTATAGGTCTAAAATCTCCTATTTATTTGGAAATTTGAATTACTTTTGCATTAAGTCATACGTCAATGTGATTAAGAGACTTGGAGAACTTCGGATGTCTGACGAAATTGTCTTCGGTTAAGTGGAATTTGCTCAACTTGATGATGTTGTTGCATTAAGGCAATGCTTTTGACATTTCCGTCATACATCCGTTCCCTTGGAAATTGCCTTCCTTAACATGAATTGGTGGAAACTCTTTGATTCAATTCTCTATAGGGTTATTCCAAAACTATCGATAAATCGTAATCCCTGATGTATAGCTTCAAAGATATTTTATAATTAAAGCTACTTCCAAATTATCCGAATTTATAACATCCCTCGTATAAAAGATATTTCAATTTTTCAAATGTTTCTAAAAGTATTATATGTATACATACAAAGACTCACTTGAGTTTCGCTGAAAATCTGGAACGTATTGTTCACTATCCTCAGTCTCGCAACTATTTCCTAAAATAATAAAACAAGCGTAATGAGCAAATAGTTTTAATATCAAATCCAAATGTAACACCTACTAAACGCGCGTACCGTTAATCAGTCATTTGGACAGGGGTTTCAACCCCTCTTAAAGCACAACCCACAATCTATGTTACATTAAGTATATATGTGTGTGTATGTGTACATTCATTCTCTATTACGGCTGTAGACGTAGAGAATAATTAAAATTAATGTACTGGACAAATATCTACTGCTAATCGTCTTCATGGGCTAATTAATCTGAGAAAGCTTTAACTATAGCTTTTCTTTTACACGAAAAACGTGTGAATCATGACCTATGAAAACATTGCTTCATATTTTTTAAATATTAAATATAAGAGCTTGAGCAATAAAAAATTCTTATTTTTAAATACAATTTTTTATAGAAACTTTGCTCAGCTTTGCTTTAAAAAAAAATAAATTATTTGTAGGTACGGGGTCTGGACACCCTGGTACCAATCGCCACTATAAACCAATCCCACTAATGGAAGTTACGATGCGCTTCGCACAATTACAAAATTGCACGGCTTACGGTTTCCTTGGCTAGTCTTTCAGCAAAGAATGAATCGACAAATATTCTCTTCGACTTGTCACTCTGCCAATCTCCGCCTCCGTACTAAATGATGAGGTTCGATGATAAATTGGTTGATGAACATAAGTTTTAAATGGTTGCCCTACATTTTTATGCAATTTCAAGAAGAATATAGAAATTGGAAGTGGGACGTTATTTTTTGCATTTATACTCTATACGTGTTTTACCTCGAACAAAATGATTTTTTATAAACTCACCGTCTTGAAGCCAAGATTCATGCCTGTATTCTTGATGATGATACAAGTCACTCTCTGAAAGTAAAAAAAAAATCAGACTCACACATTTGTAATTCTAAGTAAATTATTCAATTAAGAATTAATGAATTTCTTTATTTATTTCTTTTTTTCTTCTCTTTTATCTCTAATATTCTATAACCCGTCGGATCTCCACCCAAAAATGTTATGTCCTGTTTTGTAGACTTTTTGAGATAAAATTCTCAGCTTTATAGACTGACCCATAAATTATTAGCATTTTCATTATTAGAATTTTCATTATTAGCATTTCAATGAAACTTTTGTTTCATTTTTTTAATACAGTGAATATTTCTTTTTGAAAATGAACCGGCTTGGTCAGAAATATGTCAGTGATAAACAGAGTCAAATAGATTGCGATGAATCACTGCCAAAAATAAACCCTTGTCTTAAATGTAGTCAGAATGGCGAAGCATGTGGTAATGTGTAGGGGATAGTTTAATGTAATCCTGAGATTCGCTACGGGTAGCCACTCGTCGGTAACTTTGTTTTGTTCGCGTTCAGATCTCGCCCGACGAATCGAATTCACTTACAATTAGGTCGCACCTTGTTGCTTTTGAATTAGGAAATGGCCATTAACACAAGTGTTCTCATAAATCTGCGATTCAATAATGCACACACAATATGAATCGTACTTCTAATATTTTCTTTACCGAATTATAGTACTCGCATTTTATAATGTTAAGATTTCTCATATAATTTTTAAAATTCGACTGTATTCTTTTCTTCTTTGTATAAAACAATCTTATCAAAATTTTTACTAAAAATTTTCCACCACGGATATCATACTCTCCCCCAGATTGAATATTACAAACCAAACTGAAATTTTCTAACAGAAACAGTAAAAAGCTTTTCATCGCGAATTCTGGATGAGGCACAGATCGTAGTATTTTTAGCGAGGGGTTCTTGAATGTTGAAATGGGGAGAATGTAGGTGTGAATTTGGCAATAACGTGATTACGATAGAGAAATTGCGGCATTATAGGTTGTGATCGAATTAGGGGTGGTTGGTCCTCCCCATTCGGTTGGTGGTTTGTACCGCGCCAGTGGTAGATATAAAATGTCAATCACTGCAGGGAAAACCTGTAAAAGGGCGATGGACACAGGAATTCACGCCTGCACCCAAGGGAGTCTTTACTCTGTTATAATGCCTTACTTATTGAATCTCTTTCGGCACCTTACAAGTCCAGCAAATCGTTTCCAATTTCTGGGTCAAACATTGGAAGGAATTTTCAAATCTTAGACATTCAGAGAAATATTATACTGGAGTCTATAAATTTTTCTGTTTATATTAATTAAACGCAGTTTTTTGGCTATAAACGTAAACTTTGGTCATTTACATTTACGTTCAAGCAAAGATATCTTTGGTTCAAGAAATAGAAATTTTCCGATAATCAAAATTGAGAGACTTGACCTTGCTTGTCATTATTAAACGATAGCTTCGTTTAAAATCTAAAGGTTTTATATCAGACAGACTCAATGATGTAATAGAGTCGACCAGCTTTCAAAATCTCATGGAAAATAAATTAATATTGTCGACGGTGCTACGACATAGAGAGCGAGACGTCGACCTGCCGTCGGGTCGTCGAGTCTGCGAGTGACAGCGTTTTTCAGAGGGCGGTTTCTCTCCCTTCTTCTTAACTACTTCGCCGCATGTTACATGAATCTAGATATGTGTATGTGAATAAGAGTACACAATACATGAGCATCTTATGTATCTATCTTAAAGGTCTAGCTTTTATCCTTATTTCTCTGCTGCTTGACTTTATGTCTTCAGAAATCAAAGAAAGATCAGTGATTTGCTATTTTATATTTGAAATAAGCACAAGCTAATAATGAGATATTGAAATTCGAGTCAATTAAATCTTCCTTTGAATAGACTTGGAATCTTCTGAAAGGATATAAATTACTTACCACGCTGACTTTTTTCACAATTGGATGTGGATGACAAAAAGTTGGAGCAGTATCCTGAACTAACGTCATTTGCCGGTTCTGACAATCTCGTAAATCCATCTCCAGACTGTAATAAAAAATGTATAAATTCAAAGTCCGAGTTTTTGCAGCCTTATTGAATTTAAAAATTAGAACCAAAATGCAAGGTTTTCCATAAAGTTCCACTTTGCAATATTGTAACGATCGATCGATTTGTGCCAATAAAATAATGACGGAGGGAATGAACGAGGGAATAGAAATAGGAGTGGGAAGAAAAAGAGACTGAGACTTGAGAGGGTGAAGGAGAATCAAAGGAAAGACGAAGCACGGAGGACATCCGGCGAACGATTGGAAGGTTTCCTCCTCGCGGAGCAATCTTGTGGTAAACCCGTTTACCGGCCTTGCAAACTCTTGACTATTAACGCGCATTGGGATAAACCGCTACGACCTCTGATACTTCACGCTTAGGGTTCAATGTTATTCTTTTACTTTAAAAAAATTAAGTTATCTGCTAAAAAGAGGCAATTAAGAGTCAAATCAACAGTTTTTAAGGCGGGATTCAATTTAAGACTCAGTTTATCGATTTAGGTACATTTCAATCTGGCAAAAGATTAGAGACATAAGAAGAATTCAAAAATAAATCGCTGTTGATCATTAGCGAGGCCAAAACCTCACTTGGCTCTGCAGAGCCAAGTGAGTTAATATTTCAGTCAGAAGTAATTACTATTAATGATCAGTGATAAGCATCAAAATTAATATCCATAAGCTATGAGTAGCTAAATGAGAAGTTAAATTTCATTTGGACAGGATCATTAATTATCTACAATCAACGTGAACTTAATGAATTGTCAACCGCATTAATTGACTATCTTTATTTTTTATTAATTTAATTAACAAGACTATTATACCTTTCACTCTTTTCTTTTATATTAGATCAGATTATACATTTTTTAAAAGAGTTAGGAATGTCTAAACATTTTTAAACCCAAGTTTGACGTGTCGGGTCGCCTTCTGCAATCTGTACTTTCTTCTTACGAAATCAGAAAAACCAACTTGAAAGAAAATAAAGGGTGTTTTCAAAACAACCCCAGTTTTTTATGCACTCATTTGACTTTCTATTTTGGCTTTCTGTAAGAAATACAAATTGCGGGACGTCCTAAATATGTGTGTAGTGTGCATGTTTATGCGTGTGTTTGAAGAATGATGTTCATTCACAGCGCGACTCATGATTCGAGGGAACGCCCCATCACTCGTGAAGTCTTGACAGTGTTTCAGAAGGGTCGTCACCCCCGGTTGGCATCATACCCATCCCTCGTAATTGCGCACTTCAGTCGTTTCGGCGTGATACCTACCTACTTATAATAAAGTCATCGTTTGAACACGTGGACAAATATTCCAACTACATATTCCCACAGTGAACAACAAAAAGATATAATTTATCAACAGCGAAAAGATGAGTCGAAACAAGCAATATGTAGAAAAACTTGAGCCTAGAATACAATATTTTAATCACTAGGCTGTGGAAATTCGAATAGGGTGCTAAGTTAGTCACAGCTCAACCAGAAACTGACAAAACTCCCTAATACAAAATTATAAACATATTTATTGATTTATTTTATTCATTAAAATATTGATAAATGTCAATTATAAAATATTAGCTCGTTTTTACTGGTTCGCAATTTATTTGTTCCTAATTTTTGGATGATATGATATTAATATCAACTGCCCGCAATATCGTCAGTTTTTTGTGTGGATTTATTATGTTCTTCTTGAGAAACAAGAAAGAGAATATAACTTTGTTAAGTACAAAAGCCTGAGGGTCACACATCACGCAACAAAAATCGAACAATACCAATTCAGCGAAATGGGCGAGTGAGAGTTCTTTGACATGTCTATCGGCTAATTGGTTTCCCACACCAGATTTTATACAAAAAGACTCTTTTCATCTAACAGAAGTAAAGAAACTTTACTCTGTTCCACTTTCAATTCATTGATGTGTTTTATGGTATATAAGAACTTTGCAGCAAAGAATGTTCACTTTGAACACTTCTTTCGGGAGCTGGTTAATTGTTTTTACATTATCATCAGAGAGAATGTATTATTTTATTTACATTCACCTAAATGAATTAAATCTTATAAACAGCAATGCGGGCGTAGAAAATCTGCTGATCATGAAAACCAATTGACTCGGACTTTCTCCCCTTGGCTACTTTTTATCCTTTTGTTTACACCACGCCTCTCCAGACCTACCCCAATAAACTGGTCCATAGGTGCCCCTAATCATGGGAAAGTCGAGTGGCGACATATGTAAGCTTTCACGCGGTTCTGGATCAGAGAGAAGTCAATTAAGTGAATATAGCCACCGGTGTGGGAATCGAGAAATTTCAAGAGTCAACAAACATAAATCAAGTGTTTCTGGGAGATTGATTCCCGGGGATGACGAGGGTGTACGACCACCCACCAGGGGGTATCATCGTAAATTCACTGGCTGTCTCTCTCGAATGGGTACATTCGTACCTTCGAGTATTCATAGTAAAAAGGCATCAGTATAGACTATAGATTATTATAGATAGGGGAGTCTAACTGGTAGAACCCCTCCGATTTGGAGTGCTTGATGCCACGGGGTGACAATTACGTGTTTAGAGAACACAAAAGGGGTGGTGTGTTTGCTCCCGTGGGACGTGCCATCCGAGCGTGGAGGCGCGTGCCAGAGAAATTTGCCACGGAACCAGATAGTCCATTAATATACTTGTATAAAAGAATTCTCATTCACATGTGACTCTTCCTAGGTAGAGATGTGCACTCGTTATCTAGAAGACTTCCTTTTGAGGTCAAAGGAATCTTATTTTAAGATAAAAGGACAGAATTATTGTACCTTTTGAGAATATTATACCTTTTGGTCCCGAAAAATTCATTTTGTTATGAAAAAATAATGAGTCAATTAAATTTCACTGGAAATAAACAGTGATGTACTTTTGGCTCCCTTAATCAGCGAAAATTTACTTAGAATTTTTGCCTATTCAGTGAAATTGACGTAATTGTTTCTATTTGGGAATCAGTGGTTAGTCACTGATTCTCAGTGAATTATTGATTTAAATAGTAGAAATATGTTTTGGATTTTCAGTAAAATTTGAGAGATTCAGATAAAGAGAGTTATAGTGAAGCTTCTGTACCCTCTAAATTCGAATCAGTGATTATTCACTGTATTTGCAAAAGTTGCATTAAATAGTCTTAATATATCCCTTTTCTTCACTGAAATTCCACTAATTTTTCAATGATTTTTCATATAAAAACTCCTGGAATTTCAGTTTGTGGTGATTAATATTCACTGATTTACATAGCCAGTGGTATCGTAGATCTATAGGACACCAATTTCTTTTATACTAGTTTTAAAAAAAATTAACTTTTGATAATTTATTAATTAAAATACTTTACCAGTCGAGCTAGTTCTGTTGTAACCGCGGGCACTTCCTGATCAGGCAAATTCATTATAGAACAAGGCATGACACCTGCGTTGTCCAATGAACTTGACAACTCCATCCGTTCTTATATTTAGCACAATATAGTTTAACTAAAAATGGTATCCTCAAATATTTTCTAAAACTGTGTTTATCGACTACTTATTTAAATCACTTTTTCACGAATCGAATCGTTCAGCACTGATACATAGATGAGTAGAATCAACGCGGTCAAATTTAGGACTGATGAATCGGGAGACTTGATTTCACCCTAGAGCAGAAGACACCCGCGATCTCGGTTCAAGCTACCACAACCAAGGGTCGTGTCTCTGGAGTGTGTACGCCCACCCTGTGACGTTTGCATGATCCGTGCGCGATTCTCGTACTTAGGGGTTGCTGATTCCCACCCCCGACGGGGGCGGAGTTCATATCCATTGGATGTTAGCCGGTTCTTTTCGCCCACCTAGTGATAGCTTTGGTCGCTGTCTGTATTTATTTGCTTCACTTTGTATTCACTTTTATTCAATGGGATTAGCATTCCAAGGATGTCTAAACTCCATTTGATATCCCTAATTTCTTTATACCTTTCCATATTTACTTTTTTAAATTCTCAGATAAATAACCATCCCTATTAAAAAGCATAAATCCCTCAAAAATTCTTCTTGAGAGTTGATGAAAAATGTTACCATCTTTGTAAAACTATCCAAGGGGCGATCAGTAAATTATTCTAAAGTGTGCTATAGAGTAAGCTATAGTAACTTAAAATACTCTAAAGTTACTTGAAGTAACTGATGTTTTCCACAGTACTCTGAAAAAACTTTTAAGTCTTCTATATGAAGTAACTAAATAATTCTGAAGTCACTGTGGTTTCCTAAAGTAACTGAAATCTTCTAAAATAATTTTGAAGTCTTCTGTAGTAATTAAAGTGTCTTATCATGAACTAACTGAGATCCCTTGATTTTTTGGTGGGGAGGGGGAGGGGTGGAAATGCATTTATACAAACTATGTGAGACTTCTTTATTTCTGTCTTTACCTACTAACCCCCCCCCCCTTCGCTAATGTATAGACCCGAACCGCTTTTGCATTACTTGGGGGCTAAATTGAAACTAAACTAAAGTAAATTAATCGGATTCAATCCAGTGTGACCGTTTTGGATCCGATTACCAAAAGATCTTTACCAAAAGAGCAATTTAGTTCCCCAACTTTACTCTCGCAATAATAAATATTTTTTCCTAAAAATAGGTCATTTACCTCCGACTTAAGGGCGTTGGACTCAAGCAGAGGCGAAGCAACCGGGGGGTAGGAGGGGCATATACCCCCGTAAATTTAGACGGGGGGGCAATATAGTCATTTTGCCCCCCCCCCACTCAAAAAAAGTGATAGCTGTTGATGAATTTTTGTCAGTCAAATTTGCCCCCCACGAAAAATTCCATTGCTATGCCCCTGGACTCAAGTGTTAAGCTAAAAATTCCATTCTCCATTTTACTCAATGAAAATTATAGATAAATATTTTTTCGCTCTGTAGCGCTAATCTCTTTTCAAATATAAGACTGCATACAGAGAGAAAGAATAATTAATTTTGATACTTTTTGTATAAAACGAAGAATTCAAAATCTGACTTCAAAATTGAATATTTTCATATTACTTAAAAAATAATTGAATTAGATATTTTCTCGCTCTGTACGCGTAATTATAGTTAAAAATTAATTGATTCTATAGAGGGAAAAAATTCAAAATTTAATATTTGTTGAATAAAATGAAGAAATCGAATTTTTAGATTAGAACTTGGCTCCAACACCCTTAACGAAACAAAGTAGCTTATATAGTTTTAGGAAAAAATATTTTTATTGCGAGCTTAAAGTTGGCGAAACTAAATTTGCTCTTATGGTAATTACCATATGGCCTTATTATATAACAAATCAGTTTTAATTGTTTCTTAATCGGAACTCAATCGCTCTATCATTCCTAATTGGACCCTATCAGTTTTTTTAGAAGGGAAGATAATTGATTACGAAGTACAATCGAAGTCTTCTAAAGTAATTTTGAAGTTTTCTAAAGAAATTTTGAAAACTACTAAGTAGTTTTACAAAATTCTAAAGTATTTTGAATTCTTCTGAAGTATTTTGAAATCCCAGGAATCTTTTAAAGTAAATGGAGTGTCTTGAAGTAACTGAAGTCTGCTTTTCTCTTTTTTTTTAAAAAAAAGAAGGATGGAAAAAAGAATTTATATGTAGGCACATGATCGGTTGAGTTGGAAACTCCTCGTAGTATTTCCAAGTTTTCCACATATATTTCCACGGTTCCCACATTCATGAAACTCTGCGGGTTCGAAACCATTCTTAATGTCGATAGGCTAGGTCGCATTCATAGATAAAGTTGGTTCTCTAGATGCTGCTGCCTCTTTTGATAATCAAACGAATTACAATGATAAGAACAGAATTGACTATGCAATTCACATGCGCAGTCCAAAATTCCAAAGGTATAGAATTGTAGATGGCTTCTACTTGAGTTCTGTATTCTGCTCATCATTTTAAGTACCTCGTGTGATTTTAATAATGTACAATCTTTGACACGTTTTGTGATTTAGACTGACGTTCAGAATTTTCATACAAATTACCCTCGTCTGAGTGTAATTTTAGCTGACAGTGTAATTTTTCTACAATTTTTAATTTGGCAGTAGAATGTGAGTTAACTGGAGAATATTTCACCATTTCACTATCATTTTGTTACATCATCGTGAGTTGATTATCTATAAATATTGATTTTAAGTCAAATTTCAGTTATTTTATTCATATAACACTATATTTTATTTCATCTAAGACAACCTTGGCATAGTTCACATCGTATACCCTTGACATGTCATATAAAATAACATATTTTTCTGCATACGTATGCACCCACATTTTGTGCTTCTATTGTATTTTGAGCCCACACCAATTCAAATGTAGATTTCTCATTATATTTGTATTTGACGTTTATATATTTTCATTTATAATTCTTCAGACTAAACTATATTATCATTTATTCATAATAAATCGTTAAAACATTTACATTTTTATCTTTTTATATCAGATTAGAATATCAGATAACATAAACAAATTTTTGTTGTCTTTTGTTATGTATTTGAACAATATTTTATCTATATGTGTTTTGAGGAATTCTGTTTTGTTCAGATCAGGAGTCCAAATTTATTGGACTATTTATTTCCTATTTTATTGTTGTTTCATTTGACTTTTAGACACTCATCCCTACAAATAAAGTAAACTATAAATACTGTATTTTCTTCAATAGATATGACGATCTAAATTAGAAAGAACACTTTGGTAGTAATGTCCAGAAGAAGCTATTGAAATGTGCAGGATTAGGAATCTGAATTTCCGTGAATCAGTGCCCAACAGGACTTTTTTAAATTCAATAGAAAACAATTCTGCGGAATTGATATCTAAAGATGTCTTTAGTAGAATCGCCACCTTACATTCGTACCATCGAGTGGCACATGTTGGACAAAAAAAAGTTCTTTCCACTGAGCATGCTTTCGTCGTTCTCAGTCCGTTGCTGCGTGTACTCATTGACAGTGGTCAAAACACGTCTTCAGATCCAAAGACAAAATCACATGTACACTGGTAAGATTTGAACTAAGGAAAATCAGTTATTGTTTTTACCAAATACCAACATAACAAGTTGTTTTAATCAAAGTTGTGCTTTTTGTCACGATTTCCAGGCATGCTAGATGCTTACAGAAAAATATACGGATCAGAAGGTTTCGCCGGTCTTTATCGAGGATTTTGGATAAGCTCGGTTCAAATATTTTCTGGAGTAGTATACGCAACGACTTACGAAGGCGTTCGTCACTTGCTCGGACAAAATGCACTTACATCCAAGCTGGACTCGAGAGTCAAGGCGTTAATTGGAGGAGGTGCTGCAAGCCTCGTCGCGCATTCTATAGTCATACCATTTGATGTTCTTAGTCAACATTTAATGGTACTTGGTGTGAATGTTAAACATGGGAAGCTAGTTGTGGATAAGGTGAGATACTCGACGATTTGAACAATGAAAGTAATTATAGATTTTGAAACTTACTTTCATTTTCTGCTTGAACTAGACAAATAAAAGAAGAAGAAAAGAAAGCAAGCTTTAATTACTTCATTGTGTGTAAATTTGGAAATTCTTGTCACTAGATGAGTATGAATCCATTGGGATTAACCTTTCAACCAGGAATGTCTCGTGCACAAATCTCATTAGAAATAGTGAGACTGATATATCAGCGGGACGGTTTACGAGGATTTTATAGAGGGTATATTGCCTCACTTTGTGCATACGTTCCTAACAGTGCATTATGGTGGGGATTGTACACAACATACCAAGGTAATTTATTGAAATTTACGATGTTTTCACGAATATTCAAGAACTCGAAGAGACATCGAGAAAGAATATAATATAAATTTAGCATCCAACTTTTATGAGTTTGGATTTATTGATAAATGAAAGCAATGTTTTACTTTCAAACTCTAATGAAGCTTCTCGATTTTGTGTTACAGAAGAACTGATTCGTGTTTTTCCTTTTTGGGTATCTCATTTGTTTATCCAGGCAGTAGCTGGAACACTAGGAGGTTTTACTACGGCAATTATAACGAATCCTTTAGACATAGTGCGAGCTAGATTACAAGTGCAGCGACTTGACAGTATGTACAATGCATTGAAGGTGCTTTGGGCAGAGGAAAGACTAAAAATGTTTACAAAAGGCTTATCTGCACGGCTCGTACAATCCGCTTGTTTTAGTTGCTCGATAATATTGGGCTACGAAACCATAAAGAGATTTAGCGTTAAAGAAGAATATAAAAGCTACATCAGATGGTAAAGTTTCATACTGCATCAACTGCTGTGAAACAAATTTAAGAAGGATTCATTCCATTTAGCTCTACGGGTCTTAGCCCTCGAACCGTGTAAATAATTTTAAATTATAAGTCACTAAGCAAGTGAAGATGCATTACTGAGTCAGTAAATCTTGATCAGTAAACTTAGAGACAAAAGTCAACCTTGTTATTTTTCTGTAAATAAACTGAATGCGTGACAATTACGCATTGTGTACATACGATGAATGCTAGTTGATTTTTTAAAAATCTTTTCCAAGCAATTTGACACCACATTGTCTGTGAATCTAGAATTAAAGTGTGACAGCAATGTGAAGGTAATAGATGCAATTTTGAAAGTAATTTCTTTCTTGCATCGTCACTTTTTTGGATGATTTCGATTTTTAAGAATTACAGTGAATCATGCATAATATGAAAAAATATCACGTGGAAATAAATGTAAGTGTGAACGAGATTACTGAGAACTAGAAATGTTTGCTGAAAAATATAGCACGCAGTACTGAATGCGAAATCAAATAAAAATTCGACTTTTAACAAGCGTCTTCTTTTTTTATCTCATCCATTAAAATGATTACAATTCTAATAAATCGTAGATTAAGAAGCGTGGAAACATAAAAGCAGCGAGAAAAATAGAACTAGAATCCATTCGAAAATATCGAGGTCGGCATTTGATAAATATATCCCGAATAACACAATTTAAAAATGGGTTAATAATTAAGTTTGGTGCTTTCAAAGTTTTAATCGAAGAAAGCAAGTAAAATAAAAATTGAAAGTTCAATATCGATAAATTCATGCGTAATTGACTACGAATAGAATATCTCTACGAAATAGGTATCTAAAACCCGATAAAGACAAGATCGCAATATCCGATTATATCAGACTCCTCGAGTAAGCAATCGTATATCATCAGTTATCAGGCACGCATCAATACGCAATGAAACTAAGAATTTTATTTTGGTGAAGAGTGGATGAAATTCATTTTATTGACTATTTCTCCCTTCTAGTTAAATTAGAGATTTTAGAGTCAAAGCCTGAATTTCAAAATGTCCAATTTATTTCTCTTATTATTACCCTATGAATTCAATTTGTGCTTTCATAGGGAAGTGATTGACCACCTTTAATAATTAAAACTTATAATAATAATTTTTCCCAAATATGATGTATGTGATTATTATTCTCAATATATTCTTGAGAAAAATATTTCATGGGATTAAGTAATAGCTTTACATAGTATTGGTGAAATTCAGAATGTATCAAGTGAGTGCATGCACTCTGCGTAATTTTGTACTACTAAATCAATTTGTTGAAAACCACTCAAGGTCGGAAAAAGCAAGTTTACCTTTTCAATCTCTTGGATATAAAGCAATCTGTGCGTGCTGTAACCTAAATCCATTCAAAAAGCATCTATTAATTTTCCTCTCTGTATTTATGGGAGCACGATAGTGATCTTCGATTCAACTCTAGCCCTGTTAGAGATTTATTTACTATCAAATTTACTAAATTGTTTCGTCCTTGATAGAAGCTTCAACTGATGTTGAAGAACGGATTCACTCAGAGTTCATTCAGAGTTGGTCGCAGCAACCACATCCGAGATTACAAAACACTTCTGATGTTTATATTGAAGGTTTAGTCAGCAGTAGAATCAAGTTAGTGGGGTTGTGGTTTTCAAAGTTTCCTTGAAGTGAGATTACTCTTGTAGAACCAGCGATCTGTTCTAAAACAATTACAGAACCTGCCAATAAAATGTGCAACGGATATAAATAATATTGCTCTCTAACTGATTAACGTCGTGTAGCTTAAAAAGAGATATTTATTGCCAAACAAGTCGAAATTTCAATGTTTCTGTTTAATTACTATAACTTCTCCTGTTTTCAATATATATTTAAAATTACTTTCACCAACACTTATCGACTTCTTTAAAGATGAAGGGTCCTTGTGGTAAAACACATTGTACCTGTAAATACATAAAAAAAAACTATAAGGGAAGGTACCCATACTACGTGACCGGTTTTTTATAATTTTTTACCCCCCTCCACCCCTCGGTGACCTCCCGTAGTATATGCCAAGACCCCCCCCCTCTAGTCACGTGGTAATTCATAAATATGGTTTTAAATTATTTTTTGCAATCAGAAAGTTAAAAAAAAATAATTTGGCTCATATTTGTCTTTATTAATATGGCGCTTGCCGCGCGACGCCAAGAGTGCCGTGCACACCTAATATAACAATTATGAGTTAAAAAAATATTATCAAGAAGAAAAAACTTTAAAAACATATTGTAATTGACTACGTGACGAAGACCTAAGCACCCTCCACCCCTATGTGACCAAACGTGGTATTTTGAAGACCCCCCCCCCCCTCCCCTAAACGGGTCACTTAGTGTGGGTACGTTCCCTAAGGGAAAAAGTAGGTAGAAGAATAAAAAATGCACTGTTTTTAAATTGATTGTAAGTGTAACTTTTCAGTCGTTTGTATGTCTTTCCATTATACATACAATTTTGACATTGTTCGACATGTTCTGAATTGGACATTTTCCAGGACGTTAATATAATTTATCGTAACATTTTATTATCAATAATATTATGTATCTGTATACCATTAGATCGCAATGCGTGAGAAAAAATTTACGAATAGAAATTTTCTCTGAGCCAGTTGCACAATAATTAACAATGAGTCTTACTTTATGTTCCACCTTAAGTTCATTACTAATTTCTTTGAGTAAAAATTTTTTAACCACTACAGTGTCCATCGATTCTCTGGCGTTCATTCTATTCACGTAAGCATCCCATAAAACTATAACAACGGCTTCCACGTAAAAATCAATCTTCAGATTAATCGTTCTCTTCTTGAAAAAGTGGGATGAGACGCTTGACACTCACACATACACTCACATACATACACATACATACAGACACATGTACACACACATTCATACATACACATCACAGTACCGAACGAAAAGTTGCTTTTCGCTCCTTCTCTTATCGTTCGATAGAAACTTTTCGAAATGTTAGCTCGACAGGCGAGTACAGGGTATCATTTCTCTGACGAAAGCTGAGAGTCTCTGGGGAAATAAGATGGTTCTGGACGAAACACCATATGTATTTCCGTCGACGGAGTGTCCAACTTGAACAAGTTTTCTCGGTTGGAAGACGCGTGATACTTTTGATTTCACTCGAATCCGATGAGATTATGTACATGCAGCCCTTCAGAATTCGGATATCGTATCCAAGAAAATGTCCATGATTCTGTCGGAATCAGTCCCAATTCTTCCGGACTGGCTTACAATCACGTGTCTCGGAAACGAATAGCCCGTTCACGTCGTGGCCCTGTTCGGGCCCCTGGTTGTCGTCATATACTACTTCCAGGCGGTCCATTTCCGGCCCCACAGGCTCCGCCGTCGCTACTTTGGCTCACACTGCTGTAGCTCACGCTACTCGCTTGTCCGCTCGTTCCCATTCCGGACACGTACTGAAAACAAAACGATCGATCTATTAGACTTCGTGTTTACAAAATTTTGCATATGTATATGGAGATGACTATAAAGTTTGAGGGATAAAAACAGTAATTTGAAGGGCTCTAGAAAGAAACAGGTACGCCCTGCTTTTTTTGCAGGTCATGGATGGGTAGAAACAATCTTTACATATTGATGACTTATGAATAGGAATGTCTTCTTTTCTTTATGAGATTTATTAAGAACCTTGCAACTTTGTTGCAGTTAGGGTCAATTTATAGGATAAATGCGAAACCAATAATGTAGATTTGTGTCAGGGAGATATTTTTTATGGAATATGTTTTTGGATTTCGGTTTTCTGCTTTATATGAAGTTGGATTAATCGATTTTGAATGTGTCAATTGTACAGACTTTTTTGGAACTGACGTGTGCTCTTATCCCATGTAAAATATCCCGTTTTCAATTCATTAGGCTTTATTTGATTAATAACAGTTATTCCTGCTCACTTCTATCAATTGCTAATTTATTTCCATACAGGAAAACGCGAAACAATACACTCATCGCGTAAATTATCCGGAAAACGAAGGAGGGTTTCTGCATAACTAATGACTTTGCTTTAAATAATGCGGTTCGAAAATAATAAATATCTAAATACAATTTAAACGAGTTTTGGGCTAGGAGCCAAGTGACAATATAATGAGAAAAAAATAGTAAACGAAGAACAACATCATGAGATCAAAATGAAAAAAAAGCTTAAAAAAAGGCACATCATTAACCAAAATTTATCTTATCAAGGGATTGTTTTTTTGTTCATTTTACTTATCATTTTAAGTGATTATTATATTAAAACGTCGACAAATGAAGCGTGTTGATAATGTGGACCATCATGACCCACTTTTGTATATTTCATTTCGTGGAAACAATATATTTATCTATCTGTATTATATATGAAATTTCCATTCAAAATGTTTGCAAGTACTGAATATGATAATGTATTTCTCGAATTACTTTTTTTTTTCTTTGTTTAAATTAAATGTTTATATTTTATTTTATATTTTATATAAAGTATAAAATTTTTACGTGAATAGTTGTGAAATTGAATGATGTTGAAAAATTAGCAATAACTAAAAGTTCTGAAAAAAAGTTTATTTCAATTAATGGCTGTGACTTCGAACAGGGAGAAAATTGTATCAATTTTGATGAGCGGAGTTTATATCACGCCAACTGATATTTTTTTCCACGTGAGAGAGAAAAAACTAGCGCAATTGATAATTGCAATTCAATTTTGCTTCTATAATGCACTCAGCAGCACGGTGAAAACGTAATACTGGTAGATCGAATTGACATTCGTTGACGAGAATTTGCGGTTTAACTAAAGCGTCCACGGCGGCTGTGACCTGCCAACCGGATACGGGGGTCACAAAACCAAATAGATCATTTTCTCATCTTCCGTTTCGTGTGTTTGCTGTTTTTTTACATTTAATCAAATCTATTATTCTCGTGATTTACATCAAACAAAATATTCAACCAAATATCTCAAGACTTTAAAGAGAAGATTATGTTTTATGATTATTGTTTTATGATTATTGTTTCATGAAGATAAAAAATGTTGATGTCTGCACTGGAAATGATGTCTGATGAAAGCAGACTACATCATATTTGAAGTTTGTCCTTCATCTAAAATCGTGCTCGTTTCATTTACCTTTTCCATCTTTAAAATGTCAAGTTTGAAATTTATTGAAGACAAATATACTTTAGACTGATCGAATATCATGATTGTCTCTGAGAACTGTGTAAATTCCGTAAAAGGATGACATGGACTAGAGAACTATTTCTCAAGATTGGGTCTCTGGAGAAGGTTTTGTATTGTTATAAAAGCAACCCTGTTTTCTCGAATATCAGTACTTGCAATTCCCAGAGGCCGTGGAGAGATTTCGTTTCTTTGCCCAATGTGTGCCTTTTCTTTACGGATATTTTATTAGAGGTTCGAATTGAGGTCAGTGCACATTAACAACCGATTCACATTTCTTTGACCAAGTTTTATAAAAAAAACTGTCGATAAATGAGTCAAAAGCTGAATTAAGTATGCAAATGAGAGTTAGAGAAACTTAAAAAAATATTTTCATAATTGTTTTACATTAATTATTCGCCTTATATAGGATATAATTAGGATTGCCACACACAAGGATGATTGCCTGCTGCATTAATCTCATAAATTTAAATGTTATAAAAAAATAATTTAGCTTCTTTTCGAAGTCAAATTATTCTTAAGCCAAGAGTGCTTTATAAAAAAAATGTACAGTGGTAACTAAATTAATGATGAACACAATTTTTACAATGAATATTGAATAGTTAAAAATATTTTGAAGTCCGGGGACAATTTCTTCTAGCCACAAAAACCTGTTCGCATTGCCAGGTTCACGCTGACCAGAACCGTATTCATTACGTTTCTTTTAAGCGAGAATGAAATATGTGCTCTGACTATATATACTGGGATCCTGTACCAACTAGAGGGTAATAAAACCTAGAAAGTACGAGCTTCGTTGATGGGATGCCGAGTGTAAAATCCATACTTTTTCAAATTTCTATATGCACTCAGAAAAAAGCTTGTTATTATCAAATATAATTTGTTTGCGACAAGAAAATGTGAATAATTGCTGTTGGTCAAAAAAATTGTTATTTGATTCAAACCAATTGATTACTTTGGATCTTTCAATGGAAACAATTTTCTTTTAATTGTAAATCAATATTTTAATTTGTATGTATCAGAATATCGTTTTTAAAATGATATGCTTATACATTTTATTGTGTTTATACCCATCAATTCATATCTCCTTATATTTTATGGAGACTGTGATGGTGACGTTTGAAGTTCGCATTCAAACTACTATCGTAACTTTTTCGTTGCACCTTTTGCTATACTTACACTCGAGTAGCTTTAATATTTTCTGTCCCTATTTCTCAGACTCTCACTAGACATACGTCATATAAGAAATAAAGTTTCTGGAAAACGCAATAACGTGCTCCATATCGTACACTGTTAGTAGAAACGAAACTACTTAGTTCGCAGAGACTTTGCACTTGAGAGTTTGGCCTCGAGCGTAATTTTAATCTGAAAGAAAGTACGGAATATCGCAAGTGGTGTGCGATATTTCGTACTTTCGAGCTGCAGTTATGAAAAAGTGATTAGATCTTTATTTGCATGTTCTCACTCACGAAGTATTTTTTATTGATGATGGCAATACAACAACAGTGACAATTTATTGACAGTATTTGTCAATAAATTTATTTCTTTAAAAGAAAAGAAATAAAAATCTCTGTTCTATATTAAAGCTTAATTAGGTGTGCGAAATAATGTAGGTTTCTAATAAAGAAGTTTTTGATTTAGTTGAAGAATTGTTATGCCGAAATTCCAGTTCCGAGGCAATCGATCCCCGGATCAAATTACGCGATGGTACAATAGACAATAATGAGAGTAATGAGTTTGATCGAATTGTCCTGCTGGCTTGCTTTCTCGTTACCCCAAACCTCTCATCGTTTTAGCCGATTGTACCATTGCTCTATAGGTAAATGGATCAGTGAGTTTTGCAAACTCATCGCGACGCATCGTTCTGAGTCACAGAGATTGGGTCAGCCATCAGCTATACATACATCAATACCCTTTATAGAGGATAGGTCAACTAGGTAAATCGATTATGATAACATTTTATCCAAAGATCAACCACTCACTTTTTTATAATTATGTAATTACTACTGAACTTTCAGAAAATGTGTTTTATTAAAATACAGAGTTTTTAATTTATTTATTAGCAAATTTAATTTTAAAAAATTATTCTTATTTTTCGTTTGAGGAAGGTGGATAGGTTGGAAAAAGGTTTGGAAAAATGTTAAAACTGAGATTTGCTTTTGCAGAACAAACAAAACTCTGAGGGAAAGTTTTCTGATAAAAGTAATATTCCAGTTTTTTTAGTTAGGCTTTTCGAAAAACAGAATTCCATTATTTAGACCATGACATTAGTCTCGATTGAAACAGTATGTTTTAGCTTTTCGTGATATTTTATTTGGTGCATTTTAGTCGTTTCGCTTATTCGCGGTTTCCATTTTATTCACCCTGTTTGCTTGTTTGTTCCCTTTTTAAACATTATCTTCATTTTAGACCCCCGAACACAATTCAACCATGGAGAAGCACGAAGTCCGGTATGAAAGCCAATTGACTAGTTTGGATTTACCTTATAGTTCTATTATTCCAATTTACCATTGTATTCCAGATTGCGTGGAATACAATGGACCAGTTTGCTACTTTATTTTGCTTTGAAGTTTTAATTCGAGATTTTGTATATACTCTTTGATTCCTAACCGTTAATTCCTTATATATGTACATATAGGTATATATTCCTTATATATATGTTTCCGTATAATAAGCTGCTGAAGTACTTGATTCCAGCAATAAACTCTAAATTCTTCCCTTTATTCGAGCAGATGGAATATAATCAAAAATGAATAAATCTAAAGTAGTGCTATGAATATAAATTGAGTGACTTGTGCCCTTTTCTAGATTAAGGGAAAAGGAAGAGGTTGTGGCTGGATGTAATGCAAGAGGTGCTTTCTTCTTCAAGTGCATGTGCTGAGGTAATAACTGGTAATCCACGTAGAAACATACCGGCGTAATCGCGCTATGCGATAACTTGTCCTCCGTCCTCGGAGATTTAAGATGCTTATAAAACGGGTTACCATGAGAAAGGATCAAAGATGGGATCATTTCAAGCTACAGAATAGGGAATAGCATGGAGAAAGAAGTGGGTGACATGGAAGAGGGTTGGGATAGTGGATGGTTGATCCTATGGAAGCATAAAGGAAAGGACGACGAATTTCACTTGGTTCGTGGACATAGTATAAAAGGATGACGTTTGGAGAGGATTCGTTGAAGAAGTGAGGTTGACGGCAACGGCAATGGCGGAGAATCGCAAGCATAGAAGAGCGTATATCCTAAGTGGGTCGATTGAGAGTTTCGGTGACTGAATATTGTCGACCATCCTGCGAGTGAGATCAGTGAGATGTCGTCGTTAAATGTAGGTTTGCTCGCAGGAATTTTCGCGACTCCTTCTCACCTTGTGGAACGAACGTTTCATGCAGAGCCTCCTTGACGGAAATCTCTGAAAAATTATAGGAATCTGCTGGTCACCTCTGCCCTTTATCGGTAAAATTGCGAACGTCATTCGTAGGGTCAAATCTATTTTAAATAATAGTGAATTGACTTGGTAAAGCTGTTCCTAAATTATAGGACAATTATCAATGCTTTTTTTTGCAAAACTGTTATTGTATTACTTGTTATCTTCATATATATCTTGAAAAAAATTAGATCAATTTCTATCATTATATTTTCTATTTAGAGCATAGAGTAGAAGTATATACTCTCGAAATATCCGATTTTGAGTATTTAATTAGAATAGAGATCATCGCACAATAAGTAGAAAGAGGGTGTTTAAGTCAGACGCCGAGAACGGGGAAGTCTCTTACTTGAGACACCGGCAACCTTTTGCGGAGAGATACTGCTGTGACTAAATGTGTCAACTGTCAACTGAACTCTATATACCTATATATGCTTAGAGACTAAATACTCGAGATTAAAGCAGGATATAATACAACAATGAAACGTCCTCTTACACGGCTTAAGAGCCGTATTAGTTCAATTGTTATACGAACATTGAGTGGAATGAATTATATTTACACACCCTAAAAAGACTTCAGTAACACGCATTTTCAACTCGAATAAGTCAATATCTGTTACTTTAGATGAGAATTGTCACAATGCAAAGAGGGGCAAAGAGAGAAAATTTGATTCTTAACATAACCAGTTTTTTTTTCTTTTTAAGTATAATTTTCATGAAAATCTCTTGATTATAAAATAATTAAAAGAAACGCGTCTTTTATTTGCCCACAAAATGGCTTAATACTCAAATAACCTTACGCAGCTGCATATCAGAACTAAATTTACTAAATATTTTTCAAGTTTACGAGCATATAATCGACGCACTACAAAGATAATATGCCCTGGCAGTGGTGTTAGTAAGTCGTAAAGAAAATGCTCTCCGTTGATGCTGAAAATATGTGCACATAAAGTTGCATAGCAAGCATCGATAATAAACTATATATAGTACCTATACATACTCTATATATATGTTTTACATGCTTGGTTTCCACTTTGTGTAAATGAATCGTTTAAAAAATTTCTTAAAATGTTTTTCATGTTTACTGAAAGTTCAATTTACTTAGAATTAAAAAAAATAACGTTCCTTTTTAAGAGGAAACTGCTTGAAAGCATGACATTCCTGTTTTTATAGCAATCTAGATGATATAAGAAAAGTTCTCAGGAACATTAAACTTTTATTTATACGAAATAATGTCTTCCAATGGAAATCGTTATTTAAAAGCAAAAGAAGATTGTTTGCATTTTGTGTATATCTAATTTAAAAAATAACCCAATGAATAAGAGTAGAGTAAAACGTAGTTCGCAAACGGTATACGATACAATACAATGTTTACCAGACAGAAAATTCAAGCTTGCGTTCAAGCAATCCTCATAGAATGTACAATATGCCGCTTTATCATTTCTTTTCTTTTTCATTTCGGAACAATATCGAGCTGGCTATGTCAGCCTGAGAAAATAAATTCACATGTAGTCCAGTCTGCCGAGGGTAATGCTCAAAGCTCCATAACGTAAATATTACGAGGAACCAATTTTTCGTTTCACCACCAGCCTTACGTTTCGATCCCTAGTTTATCCTTCCATGAAGGACACAGATTATTGCTTTTTCTTTTTCATATACGCTTTTTAGTGTTCATTGATGGGACACATATTTTTACGAGAGTCAAAGGTAAAAATAAAATGCAAATATTTTGTTAGCATTTTTTTTACGGTTAATAAATCGCAGTTCGTAAACTAAAAATAGAAATTTTGATATTTACCTGGCTAGGCTTACATCTAAAGGCTGGTTGGTAGCGCCGCCTCATCCGCCTTGGACAACACACGCAAAGTATCCTGACAAAGGCCCTGTAACACACAAAAGACAACTTATAAAACGTTGTATTGTTTAATTATAGACCAATCTGGAATAATTTGCACAAGCCCTTCAACCCATTCTTACTCTGCGCCGACCCTGTAGATTAAACCATTACTACTGAAATACTACCATTGACTGACTCTACACTGACTACTCTACTGAAAATCTCTCCTTTACTCCAAATTAGAAGGGTCAGTGACCTAATTATAACAGAAGTTAGGGGGGGGGGGATTGATTCCGAAGAAAAAGAGATTGGAAAAAAGTTTTGGATAGGATATAATAAAATATATAATAAAATAAAAGTGAAACAGTATAGAATTAGAATCATCAGGGGCGGTAGAAGAAATGATTCAAGAAAGTATCTCAGAAGTTGATATATTTAATTGTTAGAGTAACAAAACTTGTCTTCCTTTTCAAGAATTTTGACATTGAAAATCTAAAGGCCAAAGAAGAGTTTTTAAATTGACATTCTTATCAGTGAGCCTAGTAATACACAATGTTCATCTTCGGGATCTATAATGTTTGAATTGCATGACTCAAATGCTTTTACAGGAGAGATATCTTTGTATTCAAACATGTAGGAGCAATATATATGATTAATCGCTGCACGCAACTCAACTCGATTGCAGTGACAAGCGTCAAAGGAATGACGAGTTCATTCCATTTGGTGGTTTGGGGAATTCTGTATTTGTACTTTTAAAGAGAAGAGCATCCTGATATATTCCAGACCTCGTTGATCGTATCCAACTTTCCAAAAGTTAAAAGCGCTTAAATTTATAGAGATTGAATAACTTAATCTAACATTGAGATTGAATAAACTTATAAAAAATCTTTGCCAAACATGTAACGAACACAGCAGTTTTATGTAAAATGAATTTCATTTCCACATTTATTTTCTCTCTGCGTGTTCTTTTTTTATTTCATTTGCATTTTCATTCCTTTTTTGCTGCTTTATCGCAATACTGAATACAGCACACAAATTGTACAATTTGTTCGGTACATTAAATAGCGTGACTATCAAAGATATGATCCCATACCAAGAGAATGTTGCGCACAGTCACATCGTTTAATTACATTAAAGTTGGGTTTTAATAAAAGCTTGAAGTATCTTTTTAATCCCTCAGTTCGTTACGGCACTTGTTTGCAAGAGTATTTAGTTCACCTTTCTTTCCATTTCAAAGATGAAAGCTAACGCTGCAATTTCAGCCATACTGCTGATTATATCCAGTTGGAATTTACTTTTCGAAGCAATAGTAGTGCCTGGACGTACTTACGAGTATTACAAGACTTATTATCGAAACACGCAGTTTCCGAGAAAGGAACTTGAGAGTGACACCCTCCCTACTGTAGTTCCTTGTTTGATCAAGTTTCTTCAGAAAAATCTGCCAGCTTTTAATCGAGTTCCAATATTCTTACCAGCCACACATATTTCTCAAAATACTCAATACTTTTTGAAAGAATTACAATCAGAGACGCCAGTTCTTCTGCTACAAGGAAAATTCAACATAACGCGATATAATTCAGCCTTAAGTATCATTCTTTTATTGAATGATATATCTGTCATGGAAAAAGTCACTCCTAATTTGATACTTATGTGTAGACGAGAGTGTATATTTATGGCAATCGTGACAAAATTCTATGAAAATAAAACTGATTTTATGGAAGACGCAAAATTAGTGGTTCGTTTACTGTGGAAGAAGAAAATTGGGAATGTAGCTATTATTTTCATTCTTGGGAATTCAGTCCAATTAGTCAAAAGTCTTTCCTTCAAACCATTCGAGATTCTCGAACTATCCTCGCCTGAATTCTTTGGAAGTTGTGAGGAGACAGAAGGTTGGAAAATTGAAAAGGATAAGATCTTTTCTCCTCTTGCACTCAACGATGGTATCGCTAACATCGCCTTTTTTGAAAGTGAGCCTTTTATCATGGTTAACGAGGATAACCAAACTGTCAGGGGAATCGAGGGTGATCTTTTGAACTCAATTTGTTCAAATTTAAGACTTGAATTGATTGCAGACCAGATTATGTGGACGGCAGATGCCGACGATCAATACGAAATCAAAACTAGACTGAATTCCAATCAGAGTTATGATATGGTCCTAGGAGCATTGCAATGGTCACCTACTTCTGAAATTGATTACACATTCCCTTATAAGGTATTGCTTAAAGAAATGCAAATGATTTATATCGTTTTAATTTTTTAAACTCTTTATCAAATTCATTCTATAAGATTCTATATGTTTTCTACACAGAACAATGCAAAAGAATTGTGAGGAATGTGTTTGTGTAGAGTTGTGTTAGATTTAGATTCACTTATTTCATCATAATAATTTAATGAAAAAATGCTATTTTTGAAAAACAGGTGGTGAGGCTCGTTTGGTTGATTCCTGTTGTACCAAATGTTTCTCTTCGAGGTCTTATAGCACCTTTCCAGAACAACGTGTGGTATGCAGTTGGAGTCGTTTTAATATTCAGCATAATTATAAAGACACTTATTCTGCATGATATTACCTTCTTGGATGTCTTTGCTATCATTATTGGGACTTCTGTACCAGAGCAGCCAGAAAAATTGTCAAGCAGAATTCAATTTTTATCCTGGACTCTGTTCGGCTACGTTCTATCTCAGAGTTACCTTGCATCTCTAGCGGGAGTTCTTGTAGAGGAAGCCAATCAACAAATAGAGACCATGGAAGAGTTGGTCTCTGCTGGGATTCAATACGGTGGTACAAAACTCATGAGGGAATTGTTTGCTAGTCCTGATAAAGAAGATGATAGCAGCACTGATGACTTGAGCGATAGTAACATTATTCAGACAATATATAACAATTTTGTTGTAATGCGTCGCTCGGAGTATCTTCAGAATTTCCATGACTTGATCAGTGGAAAAAATAAAAATATAGCTCTTGTAGCCGTGCTGAACGTTTCTTCAGGAGTGTCGAATTTTCCTAAGGCGAATGTGCAACAACTGAAAGAGCCTCTGGGTATTTATCCAGTTGCATTCGCTGTAAGGAAAGGCCTTCCATATTTTGAACAAATTGACAGAAATATCTATGCAATAATAGAAGCGGGATTAGTAGGATATTGGGACCGACGTTATATTTCCATAAAACAAGATCCATTAGGGGATGCTGACTCGGGAGATGTTCTTGGAATTACTCAACTCGCACCAGGCTTTCTTTTAGTGGTTATAGGACTTCTGGCGGGGATTCTTGCACTTTTTATAGAAATAGCTGTCAATAATTTTAAAAAAAGTCGATTGACGAAAGAACGAGTTAAAAAAATAGCTTCAATTTGGTTGAGCAAAGCCAGGAAGAATAAGGACAAGATGAAAAAGAAAACAAAAAGACAGATAAAAAAATCTAAGACAGACAAAATTGCGTTTAGTTCCAAATTGAATCAGCATAAAAATGAAAGTAAAGACTTTAAGACCAGAAAATCGATTCTAGAATTGAAATCTCAACTTCTAGAACAGAATTACAATTCAAATTTGGGCGTTCCGATTCCTAGAAAAAATATCCGGTTCGATAAAACAATCGATAAAAAATATCCGGTTCATGGACACAACGAAATATTTCCGTACACACCTTAGATTTTTGAAACTATATTGTTTTATAAGTTTTTGAATTTTTCTCTGGAATTAAAATGAAAGAGTAGCTTCTATGTTCAAACTCGAATTGTAAATAAGAATATTTCAGTCTAAACTATCTCGTTTGAAAAACTTTAATTGGAAAAAGTACTCTGAGAAAGTACTGAGACTTGAACTCTGAAAAATAAAAAATTATACGAAGAAACGTTTGAAGACGGTTGTCAAAGTAGGAAGCATTTAACTTAATGTAATTTAGCAAATGGATAGCTTTAAAAAAAAAGGTATTGATATTGGATTTACCAAAATATTACGTAAAGTTTTTTAAGGTATAAGTTGAGATAAAAATTGAAAGGATTACTTAACTGGTTCTTGAAGTTTGTTTTAATATCGATGTAAATTGTAATAGCAGAAAAAAATTCAATAAAGCTTCGATATAAAATCATATTTCTTCCATTGATCCAGAAAAAAATTAATTATACTGATATTGTAGGTCAAGGAAAATGATTTATTTATCATTTTATTATTAAATTAAATACATTTCGTTTATTTTATATTTCAAATATCTTCAAAATTATTTTTTCAATACTGCCTAACTCTGATTAATGTTGTAATTTTACGTAAAAGGTCAATCATTCATTACGTGAAGTTTTTGTTGGTGAAGAGGGATCAAGTATTTATCCTTAGATAAGGAGTGTGTGAAGGTCAAAGGATACGTAAAGTTTATTTTGAGTTTGAGACTCAGAAAAGAGCACTTAAGTAATAGTAATTAAATGTCACCCTTTCGATCCCCTTTTTCCAATCCCCTTTTCAAACTCCGCCCTCTTCCCTCACCCTTATTTAAAACCCTGAATCTAATTTGAAACTTTTTACTCGAGTGAGGTTTTACATTCACGGAGAAAACTGAATAGTCAAACTGATCATCTGGAGTGTAAACTATAGAACAGCCTTCTAAGACAGTTAATCTGAATATCTGGATATACAATTTGAACATAGAGATAATCGACTTTACTATCCCAGATATTCAGGTTGACTATCTTAGAAGGCTATCCTAAATTTAACCCTCCAGATGATCAGTTTGACTATCCAGTTTTCTCCGTGTTGAACTAATAATATTAAATTTAATGATCTATTAAAAAATGATAAGATATTATTAAATATTCTAAGATCAATAGGGGAGAGACGATACCCTTGGGATAGAAATACCTTTGGGCAAATCTAAAACAAGTAAGTATAGAAAAGGACAAATAAATATCGTCAAGAATTTTTTATAAAAATTTTTCTTGATTATGTACAAATAAAAAATCTAATAATGTTTTCACGGTGATGCATTCTTATAAGAAACTGGAAAAAAATTGAAAGAAGTGCTACTTAATTATCGCTAAAGAGAAAATAAGTTTTTTCAAAAGCTGCTCTAAGATTTGAGTCTTCTTCCATTGACGCTCTCTTTAAATTAAATTCTCTTAAAAGATGCTAACCTCATCCGTGACGTGGATTCGTTATCATAATTTAAATTTAATAAAGCAAGTCTCTGTTGGCTTTATTAAATCCTACACCTATACTTTCTTCCCATTTACCCCACATTCTTTCGCCTTCCTAGCATTCTTATAAAATTTTCCTTTGTCCTCGATAAACATTCTCTATGTCTCTACTAACTTTTCTCAAACGAGAATAAAAATTTTAAAAATTACCCAGTAGGAAATTCATTTATTTATTAATAAATAGTAGATATTAAATATCATCTATCAAAGAGTATTGGGGTCTATTTGAATAATCTCGTTATTTCTAGTTTATTTCAATTTATTTATTAAGTTTGATGATTCTCCTCGATTATATTTATTTCTGTTCATTCATGCAAATATTATCCGTATAGAGTGTGTATGAGTAACCACATTTTAAACATCAGTGAATAATGAGTACAACTACCCGTATATCGTTTCTAGTCTTGTTTACAAGTTCTAGTTATCTTGCATTTAGTATCCACAGTTCTGCACTCACAGCTCATTAATTACATGTAAAAGAAAAGAGCAATTGTTGTTTTTGATTGGCACCTATATATTTTTATATTTTAGAAAGACATCCTTCTTTCTTGGAAATAATAATCTAATGAGAATATACAAAATATTTCATATATTTAATATTTTACACATTGGAAAGGAAAGGACAAATATTTAAAAGCTTAAACTGAAGTGATTGATTCCCCCCTTAAATCTGAGTAGTCGTAATCTGTTTGCGGAACATCATGTAAGGTATACGACAGGAAAAAGAATGGCTCGTAAAATTCCCGAAAGCTGACGTACGTGTAAGCGAAGGGGGCCATTTGTGGGTAGGGAAAATCGAAAGCTTATGCGTCCAGAAAATCTGCTCAAGTATTACGTGTCATAATTCGCCCGTGAATTCTTGGCAAAGAAAAATGACGCACTTTAAAGTCAAAAATAAAGGGGAAAAGGAGCAATAAGAGTGCGAGGAACGTTATTAAAAAAAATGATTGCGAAGCTTTCTATTTACTGACTCTAATTTGTCTGTATTTAAAAAATTATATGAATTTAAATTAACTTTTGATGTTTTGTCATTTTTAAGTACGCGGGACACTAATGTTAGGAAATTAATTAATTAATTCTTGAATTCAAGTCTACATCAAAATTTCAAGTAGTAAACCCCTCTCCACATTTCTGCAAAATTGAAACCCTTCGAGTTTAAAAAATGGATGACTTAATATTATAGAACTTTCGTATTTTGGAGGAGAAAATGTTATCAAAGAATAATACTACTCGCAATTTCATTATCAACTTCCCTTTATTCCAGGGCTTTTTTTATTAGAGTGGTTCTGATATCATTCCGACTTGAAATCTCGTACACTGATTTTTTTTTTCGATTCAAACTTGTTGGAGGGTAGGGCCTGGTAGATTTATATTGAGAATTGAGGCACTTATCGTTTCCTTGCATTGTGGTGTAGATCGCTTCGTATCACTTCTCGCCTTTCTTTTCTAAAATCTGTCATGCTTCATGATTTGCACTGTGACTGATGGATATATAATTCTCACAGGCTATATGTCATATACTTCCTTCCATATATGTACATAAACGTGAGACATCCAATTATGATGTGATTTCCTGTTGAATATTCCACCTAATCATTTTTCTGTGCATATCCAGAAATAAAATTTGTAAAACCGCACCTACTATAAAAGCTCCGCTCTCGATCAGTACATAGAACGATCGATTTCCTTCTTCAATTTGGCCTTGAACGATTGAGATCCGGGTCGCTGAGCAGATTTGGCAGGGTGCCCAGCGTAAGTGAAAATCTGCCATTTTTTATTGTAGTCATACGATCTACGTAAATTGTAGAATTATTTCTTTCTAGAACCCATTGTTACACTTTCCTACATAAAAAAACCAAACCTTTTTTTATGAATGAAACTGACTCTAGTTTGAAATTGAAATCACATTGTTTTTATTTGTATTATTAATTATGGGAACTTACAGTTAAAGTCATATATTTTTTTAATAAAAATTATCTATAATTAATGAACAGATAATTTTTGTTTTTGAAAAAGGAAGTTATTCATATAGGAACACCATACCTAGATTTCTCCACTCGCTTTTCCATTTACACAAAAGACTTTTTATTCCAACTTTCGTATAGTCGACGAAAGCATGACTCTCACGAGAGAAACGGGCGGAAACTCGAACTTTCCGAGGTACGAGGCAATTTAATCCATGCCGTCCTTGTAATATCGCAGGGGCAGTGAATCTGCGTTTCTAAACTTGATTCCCAATTGCAAATTGCGTTTTACAAACTTTCCTACCAATACAATAATTGCTACCAATATAGAAACTGCAATTTTAAACAATATTTTGAAATTGAAAATTGTACAAATTTCTTGACTTTCCTTCTAATGCATATATTAATAATAATAATCATTCGTCATTTCCATGCGTTTTAATAGTGAGTCGCGGCATTGCTAATAAGTATAGTCAGAGAGAAAGATGGCTTAGAGTTCGAGCAAAAGACTAGCAAACTTACAGTCCTCTCCACAGTTTCCAGCGTATCTCCGTCTTAGGTAATTAGCATTGTTCCTCGGTTACACGAGTTTATCGGGTATGAACTACTAACTTGCGCTTAGTTTTGGCTTTAATTCGCTGTACGACTGGCGAATCCAATTAGCGCGCAACCCAAGCCTGATTTACAACCTCAAGAATCGTCACGACGTGCGGACTAATTCAATTATCTGTGCATTTTTCTTCACTCCTGAAACCGAACATCATTTAGCATTTTAACATTGCAAAAAATATCGCTTCTATTACACAGTAACTGCCTCGTTCTATCGAGGACAAATTGTGATCCATGAGATTACGAGTTATAGACTTTTGCATCTTTTTTTCTCCGCCATCGTTTATTCAACCTAAATTAAATATCGAGCACTCAGAAAAAAGTTTGTTTGAATCAAACAAACGTATCATTGATATAGGGTCAAAGAAAAAATATCTTTGAATTAAACAAAATTTGTTTGAATTAGAAAAATTTGTTTGATTAAAAGAATTTTTTTTATTATGATGAAATTTCTTTGAATCAAACAAACTTTTTTATGAGTGAGATGTTATATATTTGATTATTACATTCAATAGTTATATATACTATTACTATAGTTAAAAAGTAGGTCATACTAAATATTTTCATACTTTATATTTTCAAAAATTCTTTTTCATAAAAGTCTAGAAGATAAATTTTTAATTTCTTTTATGAATTTCAAAATTACGTATCAGTGCAACTGACAGTGTCAATTTTGCCTATGTAGGTGTGCTGAACTTGTATTAGTCATCAAGGTAATGCAACAGGCGCCTGAGGGAGCAATTTTAAGACGGAGGGGGAATTAAGAGGAAGACGGTTAAGAAGAAGAGGGATGAGAAATGAGAGATGAAGGAGAAATTTTTTAGGGAAAAAAAGGAGGTGACGTTGAGGAGGGGAAAGGAGAGGATGGAATAAGGATAGGACGGGAGGGGGCATAGGAAGAGGAGGCGATGTTTGGAGTAATGAATGGGTAGGTTTGGGAGGGGCAGCATGTTGACAAGTTGGAAAGGAGAGTTGGTAAGAGGGGGTCATTGATAAAGGGCGAGAGGAGGTAGGAATAGGATGTAGTAGGAATAGGAGGGGCAGTAGGATGACGAGATTGTAGGGAGGGGCGTTAGGAGGGGGAGATAGTGTGTGTAGGTAAATAACTCTTTCGCAGCTTTATATGAACAGTAATTTCTCGCGCAGATATCGAGGCAGATATATCTATAGATGGCGAGGATCTCTCGTATATGAAAGGGATCACGCATGTGATTTGCGGTGTGGAATAGCGAATTTATGGCGATGTTTGTAGATGTTTCCTCAAATGTGCGAATCAAATACGACGAATCTGCATTACGTGCGAATGCAGCATTTCCCAGAGATAAACATTCGTGCTCATGTTCATTGTAAACGTTAGCCACGATCTCGTGATGGAATTAGTTCCTAGGTAATGCTTTGAAAAGCTTTTGATATTTGGTTAATTCTTAATTATCATTACTAATTGACTAAGATTCATTATAGGAAGTTAGGAGGAATTAATTATACTGCGCTATATATATAGTTTCTTAGAAAATATATACTAGAAATTCTTACAAGTTTATGTATAAAATATGTTGAATATGAAATAACAATTGAAAACTTTTTATAAACAAGCAATCTCTTTAGAATCGTTTAGTGTGAAAGTACCTGTTAGATTTTGCGGGCGAGTATGCTAGCTAATCCCGAGGGTTTAAAATAATTAGTGAAATCGGCCCCTTGTTGGTGATATCCATTAGGGTGTCGTCTATCCTGCTTGTGGGTCCTGTCTCATATTAGATAAACTGAAAATTATAAACCGCGAGAACGGAACTTGATGTACGAAGGGTGAGTAAAATTAATAGTAGTAAACTTTGTACACTATCGTCAATATCTTTCGTAATTTATCTGGAGGGTATATGTTTAGCCAATATTAAAGTTTTTGCTCGTTTAAATGGTTAATTACCTGAAATGTTATTTTCAAAACTCGAAATTTAGTAAATTGGCTAATAAACTAATTGAAAGGAGTGGCTGTAGTTTGGTATAGTATGAACTTTAACGAAATTTTAATTTGATACTTAATTAATTTTAATTTTTCATTTTAATTTTTAAATTTTTAATTAAATTTTTTTTTAATTTGAGTTTTCAAATAAAATAAAATCTTTGGAAAATATCGGAGCTTTCTTTACTTTTGATTTATCGGTCGCTCTCATCATATTAATTTTCATTTTTTGACATTGCACATAGAAAAATATAGTTACACAGAAAATTCGTTACTCGAATGGTACGTAAAGCTTTAGATAACTCATTCAACTGTGGTTTACCTACCGCCCCGTATTTTTAGTGGAGGTGTTCAATTATAGTAGATTAATCCGGTGATTTCAACTTCAGTAATTATCTAAATTAAATTGAATTTTCGACTAAAACGTTTTACGAATGTCAAACCTAATACATCTAAGTGATCGAGAGCTTTGTTACTTGAAACTTTATTAGGCCTGGAGAATGCACATTACACAATAATCTCCTGTTATCAAAGACTTGGAATTACGGTCAGAGTATCACGTATACGAAAGGCATGTAACAATTGGGACGAAGTAACTTGAAGCTTTAATTACTTCTAATTTGTGGTAAACGCAAGCGGCGTAAAAGTACAGAAACCTTATTCTTGTTAACACATTCATTTCATCAAACTAAATTGAGCAATATCAAAATCAGTTAACGAACGTAAATCAAAGGCAAAGGTTTTATCATGAACAAAGAGCGTTTTCAATGTTTTGAAGTAAACGTTATGTAGTTTATTGATTATCATTACAAACTTAATTGAAGATAATTTACAAGACGCAGTTTAATGAGGTTTTAGCTTAACAATATTTCCAGCGAGCTGAGTTAATCTAAAAGACTCTTTTTGTCTGTGGTAAAACAAAGGTCGGTAATAGAACTTTGGTAAATTTAGATCCTATCTTTTGATACGAGGCGGTATGTAATCGATTTCTATTCTTTCTTGAAAGAAGAAAAGGGGTGGAAACGCAATAATTTTCAATTAAATAACTTTGTAAGACTTCATTTACCTTTAATTCTTTTTATTTTTGATAATATATAATTATTTTTGCTTGAAGTGAAAAGTGTAAAAAATTAAAAACTCATTTAATTTTTGTCAGATTAATTATTATCTCTTGTAGTCTCTTATTGGATTGAAAAAAGTGTATAACGGAAAGCTATGACGAGAAGTTTGTTCACAGATCCCTGTATCTCGTCGTAAGAGAAGAATCGATTTCCGGTTCGGTATTTCCTGCACACGAATCTATTTCCGTTCGAAATGAATTCTCTTCACGTTGCATCGTCATTAAAAGGTAAATATCGGACGATAGCCGCTCATTTACAATCGCCGCTTCAATCAGAACGAAATTCCTCGTTAGTTAGGTCACAGTGTTTGGAAATCATGATCGCAATGATGGATCATCCCGAAACACGTTTCCACTTTGTCATCTGGAATGTAGAAATTATCACACCATTCATATAGAATAATTAGAACAAGAATGAACGCGCGCTCTTTAAAATCCATTAAAAGTATTAGAAATCTCGTCAAATTCCATGAAATCGTTAACGATTCTACAAAATCTTTTAAAAATTAAAAAAATCTCTTGAAATCTTTTAAAATTATTAGAAATCTTATAAAAATCCATAAAATCTAAAAAAATTCCACAATATCTTTTAAAAATCAACTTTCTTGAAAGTCCTTAAAAAATGTACAGCCTTTGAAATCCTTTTAAATTCTACTAAATATTTGAAAAATTGTAAAAATCTTTTGAAATCTTTCCATAAAATACCATGACAAATTTTAAAATCTCTTAGAATTCCCAGAAAGAATTTTAAGAATTTTCCTTATTTTCCTCCTATCTTTACAAATTGACAACAAAGATCCCTATTTCTTTTCAAGGTCTGTCTCGCGTCAGCATTGACAATAACATTAACTTCTCAAGAGCATAGATAGCACGATTGATCTTGGAATATCAGAAATCTCCATACATTCTGCAAGTCATCTCTTTGTTTTGAAGTCTACAATTCCGTGTGCAGCTTATTTTTCGTTGGTCAAGGACGGGATACTCTGACGTCCCTTTCGTGACGTAGACGTCCGAACGCGCATTCTGATATTCTCGTCGGGTTCACAAGGCGTGACCGTCCTTTGACCGATTCAAGTCTAGGGAAGCGAGAGGAAGGGTGTCGCTTCGAGTGGGAAGGGAGGGAAGGAGGGCTGGGAGGATCAAGCGCGGGTTGTTCGATTCCGGAGGGGGCCAAAGTATGATCATCATACCGTAACCCAGTTAGGAGATACGATAAGAAGAGAAAAGAATTAATATTTTTAGACAAAATATTATAACTTTTTCAAAAGTTTCATAAAACTTTTATATTATCCTTTTAACTCTCATCTGTAACGTTAAGTAACGTTTTACGAATCCCGAGTCCCTTCCCAAGGACGTTGTGTAACAAATCTAGTTATTTTAATAAGTTATATAAATAACTGATAGACATCGTTTTTTAACGGAATCGATGTGATAGGAAGATACAGAAAGAGTAGCGTTAAGAAATAATACGGACGTAGATTTCAGTACAAATATTGGAAAATGAAAAAGTTAACTTACTAATTGTCGGAGGGATAAAAGAATGCAGAGAATTGCATCAAACGAATCCTCGGATTGTTGACTGAACAAATGAAAGAATATAAAAGGTAGCTTATGGGTGATTGACAAAAAGTGGAGAATATTAAAGGAGGATATTTTTTCAATAAAAAAAAAATGATAAGAATGCGGACGTGGATGAAATAATTTCCAATGGAATATAGTAAAACACCAGCTTTTTATTCGATAGATTTTCTAATAATGAATAGACTTTTTCGAGCATTTACCTAATTTATGTCAACCCAAATTGAAAAAATTCAAGTTTTATATCAGCTTTTTTTTGTTTACGATACAAAAGAAAGTCTGAAACTATCAAGAATAATGGGAAGGGTGTGTATAAGAGAGGGTAACAATTTATGGAACAGCCTACGTCTATGTTCGGTATATATATATATACATATATATATACATATATATGTATGTATAATATACCTCGAGGGGTACATAGACGTTTCTCAGAGGAGAACGTGTAGTATTTTGAGATCCTGCGGAACTTCGAGTAGCGTCTATCCCAGACTTCATGGCGCCAAGCTTCTCGACTACATAAAATCGAGACCTTGGTGACTATCGACTACCACATACAACTCTCGCCTTCTCTCTATTACATTATTTCTGCATGTCTAAAAAATATTGAGGAAACCGGAAACGTGCATTCGTGAGAAAGATCTCATTAACTCATATTTGTCATAATGCGACCAAAGGCTGTGCATCATCTGGATGTCATTAATATTCAAATTCTATTCAGTTAGCAATAAATAAGTTTTCATATTCTTTACAATAGAAATATAATATTAGAATCTACAATTTTTATCCACTACGTTTTCTTCTCTCTTTTTTCTCTTCTCTTGGCCTGAAATCGCATTAGAATGCTTGGCTATGCGTAGCAAGATGACTATGAATGGTCGCACTGTGCCCCTTTTCACTATCTTCCACTTCCTCTTCTCTTTGTTCTCTTCCATTGAACTGCATATCTCAGTAAATGAAAATCACGATTCTCCACTTTCTGGCTTTCAATTGTTTATATTGTGAAACGAGAAATTAGTTTTTAAATGGAATATTCCAGAACATCAGAAAAACGAATGTTGATGAAGAAAGTAGTTATAATTCGACTGTCAAGAAGTCTCGTTTCTGAGAGATAAATAAGGAATGAAGAGTTTCTTATTGAAATTGGTTTAAACCCTGTTATAAATAGTTTAAATCTATTTTTTCATATTTTAATTTCAATATTCTCCTTTTATTAATCTAGGCCAATGTAGAAACTTATTCTAATAAACAACGATTTGCTGAAGGATAAAAAGTCGTACTATTTAAATGGATATTTTTTATCCGCCTTTTTTTTTTAAAAAAAAATTCAAAATCCGTTCAGAATGACTTCATTTTTCATTAATATTATGTACCTAGTTATCTGTCGAAATTAAATCTGGTAACCTGATTGTTCTTTCTGGTTTATTTTCAAAGGATGAACGACGCTCTACATATGGTATTTACGATGCGCCAAAAAAGAGAGAACATAAAAACCGAATAAAGGAGTGTCGTGTTAAATGATGATTGCAAAAGCACTAAAAATTCAACTAAGCGGTGTAAATCAGAATTTATAAATCTTATGTCAGAAGGCTTAGAGCTTTGTTTTAAAAAATTCGGAGAATGGTTTTATTTTCAAGTAAATGTAAAAAGAGATGTGATTTTTACCCAATATTACTTTTGAGTGATTCACATTTGCAAATTTTAACTTTTCAAGTTTTCAAATTAGACATGTATTATTGAAAGGAAACTCAGACTGGATGATATGAAGCTTGCGGAAATAGAAGCACAATCTGACCTCGGTTTGTCAGAGTTGCGAGACCCAGCTAATAGAATTTTGTTGAATTTTTCATGTCTTCTCATTTTCGAGCGTCAAGGTTTTATATACCATAGCTTTCTGACACTCGACAAAAAATAATTAACGAAGAAGCTATGCCTCCATATTTCAGCGCTTGCACAACTAATTAACGCAAATCAATGAGCACTGTGATTAACTATGCATACAAATTGAAATATTTTATTTAAAGTGAGAGCGGGAGACTTAATTGGTGTAATTGAGGAGATAAGACGCTGGAAATGGAAAATGATATAATCCTTTTTAAATATTCTCAACTTTTCATATTATAAAAAATTTCTCTCCGCTGCTAATGATGCACGACAAGACAAGAATTTCTTGATACTTGGTTGTTAAGTCTTGAACTTCGATAGTTTTCAATTTATCAAGAAAGGGGAAGATCTTTCAAGCAAGATTAATATTTTTTTTGACAGGTAAAGAAAATTATCGATCTTTTGTTGTTTTCTTGTCAAAACTCGTTTGAATGCATCAATTTCAATGCATCATTGCTGTGCCAAGAATTAAAATCCAAAAAGAAGGTAAAATAAAGAATTCTAAAAGTAGATGGACTCACATAGCCATCTAGATATTTCAGAATGAGATTGTCGTTACGATCCTATCTACAGCGCTGTCATAGCTATCACCCCATATCCAAAGTTTTTCTTCTGACACTTTTTGTTCGGTGTTCATTTGCATATTTACTTCATGGTACGCATTTACGTGGGCACATTGGTACTACGTCCTAACTGCAAAGAACAGGCAAAAATCGATTAACATAAAGCTTAAGAGGAAAAACATTGACCATTCTGAAATGTAGATAATCGATATAAAAAAGTTTGTATTTTAACCCACAATCCCATGGTACCAATAATTTCATAATTTATTGGGAAATTTTGTTAGAAGAAAAAATGTTGTTGGATGTTTCAATTTCTTCACTTGATTAACAATCTGTTTACTGCTAATAAAGTACCCTGAAAAAATCGTTCTCCCCCTAAATTTTTATATACGAAATCCAATCTAGACACATATCGTTACAGAGAATAAATCTGATAGGGAGACACAATTTTATTGACTGATATGCAATTTTTTTTGTGGAGAATCTCAGGATTTGTGGACGTAAATAAATATCTGACTGTCTTCTAATTTATGACTGTTTCTTTTATACAACTTTTCACCAATAAACTATTCTGTTTTCATCGGCGACTGTATTATATCAAATATATACAGATTTATATACGGAAACAAATGTTTGAAAACAGACAAGTCTATGGATTATATAAAAACAGATTTCTTTTTTTCATATAAATTATTCATTTTCTGCTTTAAAAATCAATAAATGAGCTTACACTGGCCTTTAGAAATTTCAATCATTCAGTTAATTTAATGGCATTTCCAAAATAATACACAATTTTTTTCCATTAACTACTCAATTTTCTCTTCCTATTCAAAGCCTTTCGAGCTCTTCTCAAATATGACCATATCTTGCGTGACATTCTATTTTCTGGTTCTGAATTATGTAAAATCAGTTCCGGTTACTCAAATAGCTTCCAATAATTTTCATTCGAAATCACCAATATAAACATATGAATATAAATAATATAAACAGTCTACATGTCAATTGTCAGAATATATCGTGTGAAAATTCTTTGAGATTAATAGAATCTCAAATGTTTATAATAAAAGACAAGTTTAGTATTTTTCTCAAAGCGTTCAAAGCGTGAATAAGTCATGCGAATCAAACTCAAACTTCCATGAACTTGAACAAATTAACTAAGAGTAAACGGTTCGTTAATTTAGCGGTTGCGATCTATATTTTAGATTTCATAGACGACTCTCGCACGTAAATTCACCGATCTGAATTGGATTTTCCGAGTGAAGAAGCAAGATGTAAATGAGAATTTCATTTTTCATATAGTTTTAAATTTTCAATATTTTTTATAGACACTCGTATTAACTTTATTTAATCACTCCTTCCACATTTCAATTCATTCAACTTTAAACTCGATTCGTTTCGTCATTCTTGTCTATATAATCGAGTTTCTTTTCGATCATGCATCGTTTTGATATGATTACACACACACATACACACACACACACACACACACACAGAGAGAGACACATTATGAAAAGATACTGATCGAATGTGGAATGAAATCTGTAATCCTTTGAAAAAAATTAGATACTCGATTCTTGGACGACGACGCAAAATTAATCAATGGAGGCTCTTCGACTTCCTTTTCAAAGGCGATCTATAATTGAGGTGTTAGCGAATACAAACCTACTTTTCGAAAAAATGGAGAAAATCAGTGTTTTACGAAAAAATTAAATTTCTAAAATAAAGTTCGTGTAGGTTGAAATAAAATAATAAATAAATAAAAGAATAAATTAATAAAAGAATAAATTAATAAATGAAGCTTACAATACTCGCCTCTGAACACATTTTGCAATAAATATACTAATAATAAATTGTAAAATTCCCAATAATAAATGTTGTTGTTTAATGCAACAAAGCATACATTAATTGATATTAATAATTATTGAAGCGGAAAGTAAACAGTATGAAATGTTGTAAATACCAATAAAGCAGTATCAGGAGTAAATAAATTTCGTATGTAACCTGCTGTCGAGTTTTTAAGGACATTTTTTGCTTAAATGAGTGGAATTCTTATCGGGCAGACCATTCTCTAGTAGGTATTAAGTTAAATGATATATGAAGTACATATCTGAAAAGAAGTGCGGGCTGCAGAACATTAAAAGATTAACTTGTCTTTCTTCGCGTTTATCTCGTATTAAAAAATGTGAAAACTTATGTGAAAGTTTTTGCAGGAAAGAAATTCTTCTTTCAAATTCTTCTTCGATTTACTTGAATTTCTCGAATAATAAAATATATTTTTATACGCGTCGTAGACAAGTTTTAACGAGAAGTTAACCAATAGTTGAAATGTAAATATCTGTTCTTATGGGCTTTGCCATTTAAAAACTAGGAAAAGAGATCAGAACAGCTAAGCGTATCGAAAGTGTAGATGGTAAGCACTCAAGAGTCGAACAAACTTTCCATCGGATCACGCTTGAAGAAGCTTTATAATAATTTTCGAAGAGTTTGCAGCTTAGCAAATTCGCTTCGCTTCGTGAAATCATCTCAGCCATAAAATTTTTTGCTTCGAGATGCAATTGAATCAATTATCTTGTAGTAAAGATATTTTGTAATTCAGATCCAAGTTATTTCAAATTTTTATCTAGGTAACAAAAGCAAAAATCTATATTGGGGCTCTGATAGTGAGTTTCCCCTACTTCCTAATCTGACCCTCATCGGGCAAATTGACTTTGTGAATAGTAAACCGAAGCCTTAATTTAGTGTTTTATGGTTAACCCAAATTATTTAAAGTCTTTCGTATTCGAACGATAACAGCAATAAAATTCCCTACTCATAAGTGTGCAATGTGAAAATACGTTTCGACGTTTTATAGGTGAGATGGAGTTTATTACATTCGGCTGACCATAAAGTGCTCTATCTACTTACAGGGTATTGCACACTTAATCCGCTTCGAGTTCATGAGTTGCTATTTGTTCACTGTAGAGTTTATTACGAGCAAATCACTCGACTTTGCTGAACTGAAACTCTAATTTCAGTGAATTCAGATCATTATTTATTTCGTGCAATTATCTCACGAACAATTCATTTCTTATTTATTATGTTATTACCTAGACCATTAAAGATTTTTTAAAAATCATTTTATTCACAAAGAATGCTATTATCGAAAAATGCATTTTTTATTTGAATAATTCATGAAAATAATTCACCAAAATTGCATATTATCTTAGAATTACCCTCCTACATTCCTGTATATACTAGAAAGAACTAAGAAAGTGGTTTCCTTTTCTCCATATCCTATTACCTTTGAATAAAGAAGCAAATAATTCTGAGAATGCAGGGAACCTAGTCGAGGTGGCAAATGGCATTTCGAGAAAGCGATATACATAACAAGACAAATTTTCTTACACACACACTCACACAAACTCGTCCTGCATTTCCCACTTTGAAATTATTTCTATTCTATTTTAAAATTTGTGTATACTTTTGATTTTCTTATAATTATGACTTTTTTGATGAAGGAAAATTTAATACTAAAATCACGCTGTAAAAATATCAGTTTATTATTTTATCTGATAGTACGATATGCGATGGATAACTGATACTGTTTACGTTCCCTGTTAGCAGGCGACTATGAGGTTATTGTATAATCATGTCACACAGTAATAAAGGCTGGGATCGCTGATGATAATGTAGCGATTAATTTGATAGCGATTTCAATTTATGACCGCAACCTTATTCATTTTTTGGTTTTGTCTCAAAAATCATTTCAGTTTGAAGGTGTCTCGTGACCTCCACCTATAAGTACCCCAGCCCAGTCTTTCTTTCTCGCCGACGATCAATCTGTTATTAATAAACGAGCACGTTATCGAGGATCCTGTCTAGTTTCCGACCTCGAAGATATGCCTGATACGCCTGTCGTATAGCAAAAGCCCTGCAAACTACAGAACCGCCTATCGATTTTGCATTTACTCCGGTAAACACACATGAAGCGTGATAGTTACACGTGGGATTGCACGTAACCGTCATTGTCGCGCTGTTAAACTGTCAAAGTGCCACTCACTTTCAACGAAAAAAGATTTCCCGATTAAATTTCCCGATGCTCTTAAATTAAAGGCATCTATTTCCTGAAATAGAGTAAAATGATACATTTTATTACCTCTGTCATCTCAAACCCTTTATCCTACACGGAAAAAAGAAAATGGTTGAATTTACCATTTAAAATAGTTAACATGCGCTCTGAACGCAGTTTTCCTGGAATTTAGTAACTCTTACTATTTCAAATTATAACTTTTGCAATGAAAAAACAGAGTTTGCAATTTTCGTATTCCCTAAATTTGAAACTGTAAAAATTCACTGATTCACAGTGATTCCGACAGTCTCTAGGCTTCCATTGTGAATCAGTAAAAAGTAACTGTATGCGCCAGTAAGTATTACTGTTTTATCAGTAAGACAAATTCAACTGGATAAACCAGTACTTTTTTACTGTTATAGTTCCAGTAGATTTGTTCTAAAGTATCCAGTAAGTCTTTACTGGCAATCAGTAATTTGCCACTGAAATTCCATTGAACATTTAAATTTATTTCCAGTAACTCACGCAGCATTATAGTTGGCACGATGCGCGAATTTAAAATTCTCCTTGCGCAACATATTTTTACTGTTTCTCCAGTATAAATGACTGAATTAACAGTTATTTTTCCAAAAACTGTTCACTTTATTACTTTTTTACTAATACCCAGTAAACTACATTGACAAATCAGTAAAGTTTACTGTCTTACTAGTTATCACAAAATGCACTGTTTCAAACAGTGGTATTTTCACTGTTTCAAATTTAGGGAGTAGCAAAAATTACAATTTTAAATAGTAAACCTTACTAAATTCCTGGAAAAATGCGTTCAGAGGCTTCAGAGCGCATGTTGACTATTCTAAATGGTAAATTCAGCCATTTTCATTTTTCCGTGTAGAAAAACGAATTTGAATGTTGACAACATTTTATCACGCGCCCTACGGCGTTCTCATTAATTGATGCACTTATTATTAATTGATGCATTTATATTTTTATAAGCGATTTTGTCGATTTTGTCAATTTTTAAAAATTCTAATCTCACGATCAAAAGGCTTTAGAAATAGGTGAACCGAGGGAGCTGTAGTTACGGTAATTTGTTACAACTTGACACTTGCACGCGATTCACAATTTAGCACACTAAGTGCCTCTTTGTCCGGTACCGTACTGCATATACATACACGTGAACATTATACATATATGATAATATATGTCCATTTATACTAGCCATTAATGTTTCGTGATTGCAATGATCTATTGCTAAAAAATTGAATAATGAAATCTGAATGTGAAATTATCTTCTTAATGTAAAGTCTAACTGAAATCCAAAGGTAAAAATTGAATAAATGATAAATTTCAATTGAATTAAAATTAAAGTTTTATTTATAAAATTTATAAGTATGTAAGGAAAACATTTCTATTTCAGAGTTCAAAGCTTCTCTTTGGTGTGCGAAAGTACTGGATGTTGATGCCTAAATATTGATCTTCGTACGACAGTTTGGCATAATTGATACGCGCAAATTCATTACGTTCGCGGCTTGATCTAATTAATCGTGCTTTCTTGTATATCAAAGTATACCGGGTGGCCTACACCCCCCTTTCACCCCTTCCTTCTCTTTCGCTTCCTCCGAAGCTGTTTCTTTCCCCCTTGAAATTTCCTGTAACACAAGCTAGGTCGTGTGGAACGTGAGATTAATTTTCTGCGTCCTTATAAATTTTCCAAACGTACACAACCATGAAAATATAATAACTGCACTAACACGAATTAACTTTTGAAAACACAAGGGTGAGTTTTTATAATTTAAATGGTGATAATTTTATTCCGTTATAAATACAGTATACGCTACATATATTTAAATGTTCACGGTAGGTAAACATGTGACTGGAACAAGGCAACCGGGAGCATACTCAACACAACCAAATTATGATCCTCAAGTACATGTGCATCTGACTAATTTCCATAAATTCGTTTGGAAACAAAAGATCATACGAAAATCTGAATGTTTATTCATGAACTGATTACGCACGTTTCAAAAGAGCTATTCAAAACACATGAAGTGCAACTGAAAGATTTATCAGTTTTGACGCTATTGTAAAAATAAAGTCACTGAATTACAGATTTTATAATAGAATGATATAAAAATCCAGTTAATGTTCAAATATTTTCTGTATATAACAATTATTATATTCTGTAATTTGGTTGAAGGTTTAATCGCTTAGCACTTAAAACGGGAAATATACATATAAATTACGAAATTGAATATAATTCATCCAAATACGACAAACACTAGCTCGCACTGTGTGCCTGAAATATGTTGGATCAAACTTGGTATAAACTGCAATATGGCGAGTTATAGATCATAAAATGGCTTAATGAGTAGAACACTATATTCGACACTGAACTCTGCAGTTGTGCTGAGAGAAACAGATTCGTAGCTAGCTAGACTGAAAAAGGTGATTTCTAGTCCTATCAGGTCCTCTCAGTTGTTTGTTTGCTTATTTTTACTCAATCCTCTTGATCCCGCTATAAAGTTAAGACATATTGTTCTTTAAAAAAAGCGAATTTCGAAGCATTTTTACGCTCCACAGCTTTTAGAGTGCACAAGTATTTTCTCTTACAAGCTCTGTTTCTATACTATTTTCCTATGTGAAGTACTCTGCCTTAAAGGAATAAAATTTATGTTCTAAGACATATGATGAAATAGAGTCCTGTGCTGCACCTTTCAAGCCAGTTAAATCGCCAGTGTGCAGCGTTTCGATGTGTGAAGCAGCTTACACGCTGAAATACCCTGAAATGTACAGTAGTCGTTCGGCAATGTATTATGTATTAGGGTTTTCTCTCTGTGTTGCAAGTTCCAACATTTACACTTACGTGAGAATCATCCATCGTATCTCAGACCAAATTTGAACGAAACTGCCAGCACATTGTACTTGGAAAGCTCATTCCTCAAACATATATGTATAAAAGGTATATTTGATTTCAACCCAGCTCTACTGTCAAGTTCCACTTGCAGTTGCAGATAGTTTCCAATCATTTCCAATTGAGTATGTCAATTTTTTTCGCATAAATAAGAAGAGGACTTAAAATAAGGTCACATAACACACTAATTAAGAAAAGAAAAAAGAGATAATTATCTTTTCAGGTGTCTGATTAAGAATGGAGAAATTCGAAGAAGCATACTTAAGAAGCAAGTATACTCTTTGATTAGAAGTCCCCTGTGATTTCTTCTGTTTACTTTTTTCCTTTATTCGTTCATAGTTCTTTGAACGATCCTAATGAGTGTCGAGCTGAAGCATTTGCTACTTGGGAGCAGCACGCTCTCCAGTCAGGGAAGAGTTTGAGGATATCCGGACAATGAATTGCAGTGAAAACCCCTTGAATTGAATTGCAGCAAGAACTTGAAAGGGGAGATAAAAGGGGAAAAAATGACAAGGACAAACGGTGCGTGACAGTCGGTTTAATAGGCGAATGAAAGAAGTTCATCGAGTCCCAATCCTTGAGACACCTGTTTCAGCAGACGGAAAAAAAGGAATTAGGTCAAGACTTCTTATTCTTAAGGATTCGTAGTATTTACTCTTAAACGGATATTATAATCAAATAATTGTATTATCTATCAATGGCTGCAGAACACATATTAAGAAAAAATTACTAAACATTAGTAAAAATAGGAAGAACTTCTTATTGGAATATTGCTAGAAGAATATTTTTAATATTCTTCGAGACTCTCGAACTCGTTTCTCATGATAGCCGGAAAAGTATGCTTTCGTCGCGGAACTACCCGTCCGGTACCACTTGATGGATAGGTGCAATTTATCATTTCCAATCCAGTTTGAAATTTCGATCAGACTTGATACTTTGACAAGCTCGGTTGATGACTTTTTTATTTTCTAAACAAAAAATGACTAATTTAGTTATGGCTCGATAATAATCGACATGGAAGTATATATAAATGACTACTTTTAATTTAAATGTCGTAATAATGACATTAAGGGCTTCCGAACCCTCCTTGGAAGATAACATATGAGATAGCATCGGTCGACGTATTAGGTTAAATCCACTTTCTCGAGAGAAGTAGAGAAGCTTACATAAGATGGGTGAAGGTACTTCCTAACAGGACTGCCAACTAATTGAATCCTTATCATGAAGTCTATCGCGTCAGATGTCTCGACGGCCTTATCAGAAAAATTTTGTAGAGCCTTGATTTTCAAAGTCTAATTTATTGAGAAAGAAGTTTGATATAGTTCGTATAAAATATAGTTCGTACTTAAATTCCTGATAAATTGCCCTTATTTTAATCTTCTTAGTCTCAATTCCCCTTGCCAATTAGGGAAGGGAATGGGACAGAATATTTTCAAGTTTTAGATTCTTTTTCTCGCAAAAATCCTGTCTTATATTTAAAATAAATACAGTGCACGTCTAGAAATCGATGTATGGTACTTAAACATACCTTACTATGCTATAAATATGTTAATTTCAGTTCAATCTTGACTTTCATCGACATAAAACCGATTCCCTTTCGCTATATAAGCTTCACGATACGGTTTTTTTATCACAGTTTTAAAAGATTCCAAGCATCCTTTCCTTTCTTGACCGTATAACTAGAGATTTTTTTTTAGCCAACACCAGAATGGTTTTTCAACTCCTGGTTGAATTCTACTTTGATTTTGCATACGCTTCTAAGATTCTTTGTCATAAAAGTTTTAGGTCTCTGTCTCGATCCATCATCCTAATAGACGAGATGACGCAGTATGATGCGTAGGTCGAGTGTGGTGTGTGCCTCATAAGTATTAGTAGAATTTATATGTCACTTATGATAAATATATATCGGTTTATTTACGTCAGATGTAGACCTTGGGAGTAATCCCACCTGGAAGGATTTTCTATTATCAAAACGCTAGGAGGCTTATAATAAATGGGACTTCTAATTTTCGTTTACTATTTATCTTTGGCCACTTGCTACATCTATTAAATTTGCTAATTCAAAATTGTTTACTATTTTTCCCAAGATTTATGGTTCTTGGGAATTTGTCCCTGATTCCATTGATCACGTAGCCATTTTAATTAGGGGAGGGGAGGAAGTTCAGATGACAGGTGTCAGTAAGTGTTTTTTTAAAACTTATATGGCAGAAATTTTGAACGTTCAAATAAATGAAATTTATTTTATCAATTCTATTTATCAATAATATCAACTTTATTTTAACAATATAAATTAAAAGTTTCTTTTCATATAAAATTATTTTCAATGCAAACGAATCAATATTTTAACACTTTTTACTGTTTAAAATGCAATCAATATAAAAATTTGTTCATTTGAATGTTCAGAATTTTCCAGTCATTAAAACTTCCTTTTGATTCCAAGCACATTCGGGCACGAGGGACTAGTCATTAAAGTTTTTGAAAAATACTTCACAATTCTATTCGCGATTTTTTTGTTTTCTTGACTATGGCGGGAAAATAAACATTATACTGTTATAGTTTCTGTGAAATGTGTGTAAAATCCTTCATTGCACAAACAAATAAATTATTCTGTTTGCAATTTCGATGATTCATATTGCTTGTAAACTTCAGATTTTCTGAGTGTGCAACAAAATCAAGTACGAAGCTTTGCTCGTTAAGGCAAATTATGCATTTAATATTTGTATTGCAATTAAATGCCACGTGTCCAGTTTCCAAGCTAGAGACGCAATACCACTCACATGTTATGGAAACTGCTCAGGTCCGCTTCTTGTTTTATTAAAGTTACCCCACTGCGCAAATACTGTGCTTCAGGTCGCAAAGAGTCATCCCTCGGGAGGCTTTGAATAAAATGACACGAAATAAACTCGACGTGTTTTCAGATATTCTTACATTTGTCAACATCACGTAAGCCAAGTTTAGACCAAGTTTAAGGAATTAAGAATAATCCTTTAAGTCAAACTCCGCATTTTTCTTTTTTTTTTTTCTTACAAAGAAATTTTTTAATTACTTTAATTAAAATGCTGTTGGAAGAAAAAAAAAAGTTATTTTGACTTAAAAAATTATTCCTCTGGTTATACTTTTTGCAGTGAATGTGCTGGAAACACTTGCAGTTGCAATTTCCTTTGAATCAATTAAATTTTCCTTAATTTCAAGTTCCTTTTTAATGTGCGGTTTAATTTCTAAAAGACGGTTGACTGATAATTCCAGAAAAGGCCAAAATTAGTGACAACATTAACGATTACAGTTACTGAATAGACTCATTAAATATTTTACTTCATTTACAAACAATTAATGATTATTATCAATTATAAAATTCTGTAAGATGTAAGTCAAAGTAACCTGCTATTATTGTAACCGGAATTAGTTCGAAACTATTTCTTGACTCAATTTGCAGGAATTCAAGGAATATCGTTTTATATGATTCTATAGAACATTGAAGACCTTTAGATTATTCCGATTTGGAATCGTCGAGTTTACTAAAGTATATATGTATTTCTGGGAAACTTGAACTGCTTCTCATTTCAATTCTCTGTATATTTCATACTATAAAGTACAATGAAGTCACGTTTAATTAAAGTCGGAATTAGCTACTTTTAAGGTGACAATAACTATATATACTGAAAAATGCTTGGATCCAATTAAATCTAAGGGAAGCTTTGACTCAAAGTTAAAAGTAAATTTCTGTCACTTAGAAATAAAAAAAAATATATTTGTTTTGCTATTCTTTGTTAAATACAAATTTAAAATTTAATAAGAGCTAAAACCTTTGCGCTTCATCCCTCACTTAAAGTTGAAAATGCTTTAAGAAAGAGGGGCGATTGTCGATATCCTTCTACTTATCACTCACACAGCCCGCCTCACTTTACCATTTTACCCTCACCCCTGAAACAGTTGATTTTTTTTATAACTACTGTGTTTTATTGAAGCGATCCCATGAGGACCGCGTCTTGAATAACACCGACATTATCCTTCAGTTACGGCTCACCGGGGACAAATCAATCCATTGTATATTAAAAAATTGTATTTTCTCGACAATTGGTTAAAAAGTTGAAAATATTTGAATATACGGTTATTATTTTTACATTCCGATCACATATCTTCATTTTTGATATGCCTCGGAGGTTTTTAAATTTAAATCCACTTTAAAGGGCGTGTGCTAATTATCATAAAAGCAAATTTAGTTTCCCCAACTTTGCGTTCGCAATAATAAATATTTTTTTCTAAAACTATCTTCGTTTCGTACAGACGGAGGTAAATGTCCTATATAATTATTATGACTTTTTTTTAATGTGCTAATTCCTTTAGAATTTTCTTGACTGTCAGTGGCGTAGCAACCGGGGGGGGGGGGGGAGACAGCTGCCCCCCGTAAATTGGGACGGGAGGCAGTATAGTCATTTTGCCCACCCCCACTCAAAAACAAGTGATAACTGTTAAAATAACGCCCCTGTTGACTGATTATTTTACTCTCTCTACAATATTTAATTTTTGATTTGTCAAGTGACTACCCATGAAATGATTCTTATGTATGTGTATAGTGTATACATATAAGTGTACGTGTATACATATAAGTGTACGTGTATATATATAAGTGTATGTGTACAAATATATGTAATGTATATATGTATATGCATGCATGTGTGCACATAAATGTACATATTTCAAAAGCTGCGGGGACAACGAGAATAGGTATGCGTGTATGGGTCGAAAGGTCAAATAAATGGCCTGTGAGTGTCGGTATTTAGTACGAGTTGGACGCAGGTTTCGCATTGCCCTCGCTCGTATATGTGAGGGCAATGATAGATTGTAAACTGCTCCCAGCTCGTAAACGAGCGCTGGGTTAACGCGGTGTGTTTGCGTTAATGCGAGAGACGAAGTGATATCCAACATCTAGCTACCAGGTTTTTCTTCCAACCGGATATCCCTCTCTGATCGCCATCAAAACATGCTTTTTTTGCTGATGTAAGAATCGCCACATTCCAGTCCGTTACCCAGAAACTAGCGCTTCCCGATTAATTTTATGTTTATTCAACTTTAATATTATACAATAAAGTACGAAAACCAAGTTAATTTCTAAAACATTTTACAAAATAAATGACGGTTAGCTATCGGTGTGTTCCAACTGAAAAAAAACTCTGCGAAGTACTATGAGTGCTGAAAAAGGGTGGAAAAAGCGGTTAACAAAGGGGATTAAAAAAGCGAAAAGTTGTATAATCGACTCACAGGGTCCTTAAGAAAACTTCGTACCAGAGTAGCTTGAATTTTTTTCGTATATTTTTTCTGATAAATCTCATTTGGTTTGCCAATTTCCTGATTTAGTTAATTCCGATAAATCGCTTAGAGAAACTTTTCAAACATATTGACAGATACTATAGAAAGTAGGTCAAAACTAGCACATAGATATGCGAAGCAGTACAAAAGAAATACGAGTGTTATAAACGGTGGCGTGCCGTAACCGCAAACATTTTTCGCTAGGAAAAGGGAAACCGTGTTTCGTTTGGCAAAAGAGCTTTTTGACCGTAAAAAATGTCGAGGGTTGAAGCGAGTCAAAGTATCGCCGTGAAGGATGCCAAGAGGTGAGAAAGAGAGAGAGGGATTCAGAGCCAAGGACGAGATTGAGACAAATCCACTCGGTGCCGTAGACACTCTCATTTCTCTCTTCCATTCTCATCCTCGGTAGGTATGCTTCTATTCGCCCTATCTATTCGACTAACCGTCTCTATCTTCCACCCTCTGAAGCTCTCATTTTATCCCAGCAGTACTGACGTTAGCTTATTTATCATGGTGCTCTCCGTGTCCTCATTTGTCTGCTTTCCAAATTTTCAATTATACCACTCCACCTGTAGCCATATAAATTCTTCTAGAACACATCTTACGTTTTATACATTCGACTGTACTGTCAATATATTTTTTCATTTAACTGTGTGCCAAGCATCAAATATTCATAAAGCGAAATCCTGGATTTGTTGTACAACTTGTTTAATTTAATTTAGTAGTTTGTATTCAAAAAGGAAGAAAAGAGTAATCATAAGATTGCAAATGAACTCTCGAATGAAAATGAATTTTTGTGCCACAATGTTATCAGATTCTTCTAAAGATTAAAGTAAACAATTATTTCACGAGAGAACGGGAGAAAGTTGGTGATTTTTTATATTTGAAGAATGTCTGGTTCTGATAGAAATAGTGCTTGGGACAGAAATGTAGTTGGCTGACTAAACTAGATTTGAACTACTTGATGTCGGAACTTCACTTGCAATGTTCATAATTGTGGAGCTTGCAAATCCTAACAGATTTCTATGCATTTTTTTTTAATTCTCAGAATTAAATGTTTTAGAAGTAGACATTCTCATGAATAAAAAGGCATAAACTCACGATGAAAAGGCATAAACTAACGATGAAAACGCATAATATCTCTATATGCAGAGGTAGAATGTTTTAGGAAAGGGTTACTATTGTTTGGTCGAAGATTAATCAGGCGGAAGGTACCTATTGGATTGGTTGGTTCACTATCAAGCAGTTTATCAACCCCCAGGAACCATCGACCTCTAGTCGTCGCTGTAACCATAGGTTTCTCGTAAATTGCTTCCGATTCTATCGTCCATCTTCTTGCCTCCTTCCTTTCAGTTCTAACGATTTGTAAATATACTAAGAGCCATAAAAGAAACTCTGATATTTCAACTTAACAGGATGACTTAATATATTACTGAAGATAAATATTTTATTTTTATACGACTTTTATAAATTCTTATGCATTATTATAAAAGTTTTAAACTCATCGGTTTCCCTAGAGTCCTAAAACTCGTCTTAAACTTTAAATTATTTTCTTATAGTTATTTGAATGCGTCAAATAAAAACTTTAGCCTCTGTCGTAAAAGTTTCATGGTCAGGCAGTTCGTTAAGCTCTCTGTCATGAACATAAGTTCTCAAACTTGGAAGTTGAAACTTAAAAGTATGAGACAAACAATTTTATAAATGGAATAAAATGTATAAAAAACGTGTAAATGGAACAAACAAATTTGGGTGTCTGCTACAATGAGTTGAAAATTCAGACAATCTCCTCATTTACTGCTCTGCATTTCCTTTCACTTGAATTGTCATTTAGAATTCTAGCCTCTTCTCATAAGCTTTAAATTGCAGTTTATTTTCTTAACTCGTCCACGTGATCTCCCCCCCCCCCTTCCACAAACTTCCGAGATCCTCTAGTTTTCCAACTTGCAAACAATTTTGTGCATTTGTGATAACGCAGTGAAGGTGAAGCTGGACTGTCGACAGATCCGAATGGCATACGAATCGTCCTGCTTAAACACTTGCCTGGATTGTATACTTCTCTCTCAGCAGAGCAGCATCGACTCTCGCACGACTGAGCCATCTTCTCGTTACGCCCAGTCGATTCGACCTAGCGTTCTAATTCCTAGCTCTCTCATCTGCTCAATCGTGAAAAAATTCTATTTTCGAGGACACTTATTACTTCCTCTTTGCCTCTCGTTCTGAGCGCTGCCCGCAGTAATGGAATTAGACTATCTTTTATGAGCAGAAGAGAAGAGGGCGAGGAAAAAATAAGCGAGAATTGTGAATGGGGATTTACCACAATGAAGTTATTCTGAAATGAAGGGTTTAGGATCATCTCTCTTATATACGTGTACAAAGAATTATTATATGGATTAGGTCATGAGACTTAACATAAAATTTATTCAATGTGTGATAAAGTATCTAACTATCAGCGTGATTAAAAAGTTATCCTTACCTTCTAAAGTCACGACTCCAGCACGCGTAGATCACAGGGTTCATTCCACTGTTGATCCAGCCAAGCCACGTGACAGCAGCTGAAACAATTTCTTCTTGCCAAATGCACTTAGTGCAAAATCCAGACCACAGGTTCACAACGAAGAACGGTAGCCAACAGACAATAAACACCCCCATCACAATACCCAGAGTTTTAGCAGCTTTCTTTTCTTTCGCGAACTTGGCCAGTTTTCTCGACAGTGAGAAATTCTTGCCCATGTGCTGCTTATTATTAATTCGCGTTGAGGGTAGCCTCGTCAGTCCATTATTGTGAAGGGCTGTCAGAGGTTCCTCCAGATCCTGAAGATCCTCTGGTGTGCTCGAAGCTGTGCGAAATAGATGTCTCGCATCAGCATTAGTAGCACCTCCTCTATGAATTCTTAAGGTGAGTTCCAGATCCCCCGAGGCCATCATCACTTGCTTTGTTCCCAGCTTGAGACTTCTTGTCTGTATCACCGCCGCTCTGTATATCCTGTAATATGTGAAGACCATCACAAACAGCGGCAAGTAGAAACTGATCGTTGACGAAAATATCAAGTATCCCAAATGTTCTGTGAAAGGACACTTGTCCTCTGGTACTTCCTCTGTACGGACGGCCCTCCACCACGCTATCGCCGGAAAAGATATCGCACTTGAGCAGATCCAGACGATGGCTATCAAAATAGCAGCTCTCTTCCTGCTCATCCTCGTTGGGTACGTGAAAGGATCTGTAATGGCCCAGTAGCGGTCCAGACTGATGACGCATAGGTTGAGGATTGAAGCTGTGGAGAAGAGCACATCTAAGGAACGCCAGACGTCACACCAGTCAGTTGTGAAGAGCCAACGATTCTCCAAGACTTCGTAAATGGCACTGAATGGCATCACCACCAGGCCGACGAGGCAGTCAGCGAAAGCCAGCGATGTGACGAAATAGTTGGTTGCAGTGTGAAGATAACGCTCCCGGATTACGGCCAAGATGACCAGCATGTTACCGAAAACCGTGGCCACAGAAAAGAGGAGGAGGACCACCGCCAAACCGGCGCGCTCAGTCGCCAGTTCCCATAAATTTTCGTCTGGCACACTCCAGGGCGTGCCGTTCCTCGAAAAGCTGGTGTTATAGGAGCTCCGGTTAAAATCGAGTTCGTTCGGTACAGGGGCCTCTTGGTCGAATCCTCCGAGCAAGTAGATGTCACTCTCATTCATTTTATTTGTTGATCTGCGAGAGGCCCACCGATCTGATGATCGAACTGCTTCTGCCTGTTCTTCCTCCCCCTCTCCTCCTTTTTCTTTTTCCACCGAGCCCTCCACGATTTTATTTTCCTCCACCCCAGCCACTGTTGTTACATCGGCTCGCTGATTGGGCACCGCGTCTTCTCGCTCGTGCTCTCTTTTGTCTTCGCATTGTTCTCCGTTTCTTAATTGCAGAGAAATCTGTCGGTTTTAAATCACTACAGAGTTGGGTTTTGAACATCCAACTTCTCGGATCTTTTAGTTGATTTTTGCCCTCGTTTCAAGAGAGGCAGGAGCTCCGAGTGACAATGTAGATTAATCGAAACCGAAGAGTAATCATCCCTGTTGTTGTTTACCAATATCAGGAAGAACAAACTACCTCGCTTGTGTAATGTTATAAAAAACTTTAATATTTTTAGCAACTTCGCGCACGATTTTGGTATTCACTTTATGCACTACACTCACTTGCCTCTTTCTGCGAGGGCATTGTTGCTTTGTCTTAGCTTTTTATCACCCACTTCCTGGCGTGCAAAGACGTCACGATGACTGTGTAAAATTCGGTTCAGATCTGGAACATATAGAACAGGTTTTTAGTGTCATTTGTGGTCAAAACAGACAAGTAAAATTTGCAACAGTCAGTAACAAACCCCTAGCAACGCTTGTAGCCGATTTGCATAAAAAATTTTCTTCAATTTATTTAAAATCATTCGCACAGTAATAAATTTTATTTCCTTAAATTGTAAGCGCTTACAAATCATTTTATTTCCTGATCGAAAACATTATCATTTTCATATATATTACTATATGTCGATGAACCGTTTTGAATTATTTTGTTAATGTGTTCAGATCGTTACCATCATATTGGAATTGACAATTCATGACGAAGCGACCCCGACTCTGTAAAACAAGAGCATTCATTACTGGTGCACTAATAAATTTTACCTCGATTACGTGTTATTTTGTGATAAGCGAGAAAGTTATAAACATCGACAGTATTAAATTTCAACGATCAACGCAGAGACTTGCGGAGAATTTATTGTTTCGAGCAGACTGGCGCCCAGCATTCCTATTGCACTTTTCGCGTAATCTTGATGAATATGAATTCGCGGAAAGCAGCCCCCAAGAGCCATCACACATCACATTACATACACTGTCAGTAATTGATTCCTCTCAAATTAATTCACGGCTGCGATATCTATAGTTTTATTGATTACATGAATGGGGATGGGGATGAAGAGAGAATCGCCTACTGAACGCTTTCTACAGGGTGTCTAGCTGACCGGGCAACCGGGAAAACCCCGGGAATTTTATTTGACCGGGAAAAACCGGAAAAAAACCGGGAATTTCATTTAGGATCAAGAATTTTTTGTATTTTATTGAAAAATCGACGTTTTTCTACTTTATCTTTTTTTTATTCTATTAGCAAACCAACACGCGATTATTTTTTTTACATCTTATAACTTCAAGTCATTTAAAAGTTAATCGCTCTCTTAATCTGAACTAGCCGAATTTCGCTGATTCAAATTTAGAGAGTAGGTGTCGAACAACATTGTATATGAGATTTTAAAGAAATTTCGTTACATCACCTTTTTAAAGCGGAATTTTAAAAGGATTTTTTTTAGTATTTTTAAAATATTTCGCAGCATTTTAAGGAATTTCCGGATATTTCGCGGAATTTTAAAGGAATTCATAAAATTTTTAAAAAATTTTAAGAACTCTAGGGAATTTTAAGGAATTTTAACCCTTAGATGCCACACTGGGGTGCAGCTTACCACAGCCGTTTCTTGCTTTTTCTTACCCCAGCCATTTTTTTCGTTAAATTAATTTTTTTAAGATACAAGATTTCCATAATTGAATAATCTGCCTATATAAATGATTAAAGTATTTTCAGCCAAAAATATTCAATAGTTTCTTCATAATAACATTTTTTTCACTGGGGTGCAATTTACTCCGGTGTGGCAGCTAAGGGTTAAGTGTTTTCATAAAACTTCGAGGAATTTTAAGAGAATTCAAGAGGTTTTTTATGATTTTTAAAGGATTTAAAGGATTTTTAAATGTTATCATAGAATTTTAAGTGATTTTTAAGAATTTTATGGATTCTGAAGAGATTTCTATGTACTTTTAATGGACTTTAAAGGATTTAAAGGATTTTTAAATGTTATCGTAAAATTTTAAAGAATTTGAAAAAGTTTGTGGGTATTTTAAGAGGTTTTCACGAATTTGAACAGATTTCAAGAGATTTTTATGACTTAAAATATTTTAAGGGATGTAAAAGATTTTAAATGTGCCGGGTAAATTTATTGAAGGATTTCAAAATAATTTCTATACATATATGATTTTTAAAAGATTTTGTAAAATTTACAAGGATTTCGAAGGTTTTCGTAAAATTTTATGGATTTTAAGAGATTTTAAGTCATTTAATGGGATTTAAAAGATTTAAAAATTTTTCAGGATATTTTATTGAGGGACTTAAAAAAATTTTTATGTGTTTTAAAAGATTTTGTAGAATTTGACCGAGAAAAGACTGGAAAAGACCAGGAGAAAACCGGGAATTTCCAATTCCCTGATCACAAGAAAGACACCCTGTTTCTATTACAAAAAACATATCTACCAATCTACAATGTCTAACATACAATACCAATCTATTAATGTCGACGACCTACGGCAACGCGTTTAAAAGTCATTAGTGGGAGAAAGGGTAAAGCAAGCTTGAGAAAAGGGTAAGCGCAGTTGAGAGCATGGTTGTTAGCAGAAGGTTAGGCGTTGAAGCAAGGGAATTGAACGGGCGATCAAGCTTTTCATCCATGTTCCGGACGAATGTTTACCGTTCCTTGATCAAAGCAGATTCGATCCAGTCAGCCTCTGGCACACTTGCCGAACAGACCATCGGCTTCCGAACTGGGATTGATTCTCTTTCACTAACGCCACGTCGCCACCTCGTCCCTTTTGCTTTACCTCTTCGATTATCTGCATACACACATTTACAAACATACAAGGGGTCAATTTGACGAAATACCGTGGCTGAACCTGGCTTCACCTATATTCGCTAACACGGTTCACACTCAATGCATCTCACTGCAAACACCAGCCATAGTACACTTTTATCTCAACGCTCACTTTACCCCAATACAGCGTTGTAAAATCGAGTTTGCCTCAACACGTGTTTCACTATGGTGACGTATTAGCGTGCAATTAATTCTATTTTTATGTTCCCTCTTCAGTCTCCTGTTTCTAAGCGTTTTCTTTTTTTATTCAATGTTTAGCTGTATGACGTAAGAACTTTTCTTTCCTGAGCAGAGATGACGTTTTGCGTTCACTCAAGCGTTCTGGTAAACTTTCAAATGTCATAAAAGCTTTTCTGACCTCATGCTTGGCCTTGAGAAAGCATACTTGTATAGATCTCTGGTCTTGTAGTTGATAAAAGTTACGCACGATTTAGCATTCTCGTTTGATATTTAATCAGTAATTTTGCTTTGGAAAAAAGCGCAAAAGTATTTTGCATTTAACAGCATTTTTCTGTTTAATTATCAGTTTAATACTCCTGATTTTAGTGTACGGGATGAAAATGGTTAGACATAAAGAATCCATTAGTTTGAATACGCATTTAACAGTCATGAGGTGGTGATTATCGTATAAAGCGTCGTTATCGTTAAGAGGTGGCTCGACGTGTGTCTGTTCCGTGAATATCATTGACGGACAACTTCCTTCGTTTCCTGCTTTTGATGTTTGTCTGAAGTTGTATCTGTTAAATCAACTCGAACTAGTGTAACTGCAAACATCAAAGTCTAACACAATTGGCGGGCAGCAAACTGAATCTGCAGGGTAAATTGACTCATCCTAAAAGACTAGAGTATCACACGCAACCTGCGACCCCCATATTTTGCATAAAGTTACATCTGGAAAAAATCCGTTTCCAATAAAAACTCTACTGAAAAGCCCTTGGTGAGAAGGGGTGGGGAGGAAGATTGCGATGAGGGGATTTCTTTATAATTACTTAAGAAATTCGTTTATACGAAGTAAAAGGAAAAATTTGGATTGCTGATCCTTTTGGTACTGACGGAGTATAATGGAAAGATATGTATCTTTTTCTTGGTCAGAACAATGAATTTAGATGTTGACTCCGTAAAACCTCACCATCTCTCCGTTTTTCCTCTCGTTCATTCGCCCCTGTCTCCTGTTTTCCATCTATCGTTACTCTTTGCACTCTCGGTATCTTTCTTCTAGGCAGTACCCTGTACGTTAACGTCAAGCCATGAATAATAAAGTTAATTACACACAAGAACTTGAGAAAACTTTCCCATTACCAAGCACGAACTCTTTTTCATTATGTTGTAAGAGAGTTGCACTTTTAGTGCATATTAGAAGCATGTATACAGATACAAAATAATTCTGTTAAGGATGATGGTTAACGAGCATCTCAAGTCACTTAAAAAGATCACAAGTAGTCGTTAGAAGAGAGGAGCTCAAATTAAATTTTCATTCCACTTAGTTAATGCCAAAAAGAATTACGATAGAAGTCGCAGCTTACTCTGTCGCGTTGTATCCTGCATAAAATTAAAACTCGTGCTCTGATTGGTCGATTCTATTTATTAGTTTTTCAATAACGTCACCGTACATCAATTTCGTACATCTTTTATATTATTTTTATATCATTGAGATATTATTAATAAAGTTTTGTGTCCTCCGAAGTTTGGAGTTTCTTAATAACACTGAATAATTTAAAATACTCAGTGACAGTTTGACACTTTCTCATAGCCAATAATATTTGCAATAACTTTTTAGAATATTGTTAATGTTAATTCTTGCTAAGATCCATTTCAGAGCAAGTATCAAAAACTAATTTATGACTGTATAACCCTGCTCAATAATGATAAGATCAATAAGCATGCTTGCATGGTGGCAAAATCAATCTGAATTGATGATAATCAAAGATGCACATTACTTATCCAGTTTATCAATGAAATTTCATCATACTTTATTTCTTAAAATGTTTACAGATTTTTATGTATATCATAGCAAATTATATAGTGACAGCTGTATAATTTTGTCAGATTATCAATTATTTTTATTGTAATCTGTATAATCGTGACACTACACACGTTCCTCCCCTCATGCTTCAATTCATAATTCCTTGTTCGAGTCACCCCTAATCCTCATACTTGGTATTAATATTTATCTGAACTTTGTGGTCTCTGATACGATATTTTGGAAGAAACTTGTCAAGGTTAATTGTAATCCTCTATTTGTATTTATTCAGCCAAAAAGTCGTACGAGACTTAAAAGATTTCTCAAATTAGGGGAAGAAACAAGCACTGCAGAAGTATATATACGTAGTCTTATCCCCCTGCCACTTGTCTGGGATATTGCCACGCTTGTTCCCTCATGACCCTATCTAAATCCTCTTGCCTACAAACTGACCCTTTTAGCTAGATAAAATTACCACGCGTTCCTCAATTTGATGTTTTTATACTGCTCAGCCACGATCGGAGCGGAAGCAACCAATGTTTGCTTCCGCAGGGTCTTGTCAATTTTTCCTCTTTTTTTATTGAATTCGCCCCAACTGCCATATTTTACCGTTTCTTTTGAGAATATTGTTATTTCTATTTGAAGAAGGAAAGATTTGAGACGCTGAATGTTTGTTAAATACATGTACGAAAAAGAATAGTGTGAAAAAAATGCACAACCCGTGCAGAATTTTTGATGGGGCTCTAATAGGGTCCTGGTCAGTTTTCCCTACTTCTGATGTGGCTCTAACCAGGTTAACTGGCAAGGCCCACACAAGGTTTGTAATGCTTAGGCAGAATATTGCCTTACTTAAGGAAAACTGGCCAGGACCTTGTCAGTTTATCCAAAAAATACCCTAGTAAATACCCCACCTAGGAAAAACTAGTCAATACCCCATCAGGATTAAAAAACTATTCTGCGGAATTATTATTCACAATATTTGATTATTAAACTATTTAATTTTCTGAAAACAATTTTTTTTAAGTATTTGAAGGGATTTTCAATGATATTAAAGAATTTTAAAAGATTTTAAAAAGATTTCAAGAAATTTTAAGTGATTCTAGGGAATTTAAAAGGATTTCCAAAGAATGTAAGGATTTTCCAGAGCTTATTTCACGAGATTTAAAAAATCATATGATATCGTAAAGGATTTTAAGAGATTTTAGTGAATTTTAAGACATTTCAAGTGATTTTAAGAAATTTAAGAAGGTTTGTCAATAATATACAAATTATTAAATTTTCTAATATATAAATGTAACCATCTTTTATATTTTCATAAATAATCAAGTGTGAAAAATGTTGGTATTTCCCTATTTTTAACCGCGATGTTTGGTTTCAACGTGAAAAACTCTTCAATGCCCTGTTTCATTATCAACAAATTGGTATTAATGAGATATTGGGAAGTAGAACAAAATGTGCACTATGAATATTAATAAAATATAATTAAATTGACTTTCAAATATTATATTATACTAAATATTCTCTAGTTTACTCTGAATATACAATTTTGTTTATATTTATAGATCTGCATATTTCCGTACTCTATCGATTCGTGGCAGCAAACGGATAATTTATGTACCAGAATTTATAACTCAGCACATTTTCCCTCAAGATAGTTTCTTGAAACGTCTCAAATATATGCATAGATCTTGAAAGTTAAAGCCAGAATAGGAATATAATATCTGTATATGTATATGCAACTGAATATATGTGCTCTATAAGTATATGATATATGAATATGAACATATCGGATGATTGCTTTGCCGGACTATCCGCTTCGCGCTTGAGCGCCTTCTACATCTCACGCGATCTTGCATTCTCAGAGTTCCTGAGATGATTTATATCATCGCTAACTCGAAGGCTCGACTCTCGACTTACTTCTACACGTCAATTAGGCTGGGGTGTGATATTCCCAGGGATCGGAACCCCAAGTTCCAAAGGTCCAGAATTTGGACCCTTATATTTTTAAAGGTTCAAGCAAGTTCCCGAACCTTTACGTAAACCTTTGGGGTCAGTTCGAAAAAGAACGATTACTATGAGATGTTTACGTTGCAAAAGTTAGTTCAATTATTGGAAAGAGGTTTTTCGCGGGATAAATTGCCAAACCTGTGTATGATGAAATGTAAACGCTGTCACATTTCTAGAAATAACATCCTGTCACCATAAAATGTTTTTCTTCTTTATCGGAATAATTCAACGAGGTAAAAAGTACACAAAGAAAAAAAATGGTCAGATAACTCAACTCGTCAAATAAAACTTGGAGATAAGAATATTTTCGTATTTTCTTCTTTTTTATCTTTATATATTTTAGACATTCAAAAATGTATTCATTCGTTCAAATTTCTAATATCCAAGAGATATAATTTTTAAAAATTTCTGAATTTCTGAATTCATAGCACAAAGCTAATCGTTGCGGTATTCCTATTACAAACGATCCAAGAGACTATCATATGTGCTAATTTGTCTCTCTACGTGGTCATGGGTATACTATTATGTATATAATCTCGACCAATTCGGCGGGACCAATTCATTAAGAACGTTGCGAGATATCCAAGTAAATGCAAATAGTTGCGTTATTCTGCATCACGTTGTACTGGACTTAGTTTCATGCTCATACTAGTTAAGATTGCGACAGATAATTACCAGTGTTTTAATTAAAATTATTCAAAAGTTTACGTTGTCACAATAGAAATATTATCACAATGCATGTTGATGATTCTCTGTTGTAGATTGACTTTAGAGACACAAACTCTAATGTGTATGGTTTTATTAAATTTTTTTCCATATCAAAATGCTAATTACGATTTTTCTTTCTTTTAAAATAAATTTTAGAAGAAAGAGAGATTAATAAATAAATAGACTTGAATTTGAATTAGCCACATTGACAATATCTTGAGAAGAAAATGTAAAAAATAAATAGATCTATTTCATTCAGTTGTCAATTAAAATATTAAACCTGCAATTGCTTAATTAGCCCATTATTATTAATATTTGTGACGTGCATATGATTTTAGATAATCGAAACAACTCATAATGCAAAGTACACTCTGAAAAGTCCTTAATTATATCATTCTAGATCTCGTTATACTAGTTGACGGCTCGTAAATTAGTTTCTCGTAATATGCACCGTAGTACCATGTAAAATCGTAATGAACACATTAGCTTAATTATAGTCATGTTTAAAATTTTTGTTGAGAAAATAATGTTAACTTAAAATAATTTAACTTAAAATAATGTGAAATTATAATATTTGTTCTTTCAGTCTTAATTCTGATTGATAGCAAGTGTATTTTCGCACACAGATATAAATGGAAAAATAGAGTCTGGATAATAATACTTTGCATATAAAAAAACATTCCTAAAATCCATTATTCAGTTATTTTTATAGTTTCAATGTTTCCAACAATATATGTATAAAATATTCAGATGCACTATATATGTGGGAGGATTCAACCACAAATTATTCATTTGCAGATTTCCTTTCAAACGGTTAAATTTTTAAAAATATTTTTATTCGTAAAATAATTTGAATTAGCCGCATTGACAATATCTTGTGAAGAAAAACTCGTAAAAAATAAACCAAACTTAATAATTAAGTTCTCGTGGCCTTCAAAGTTGGATTAATTTAATATACCAGCTTAATAACTGTAGTTCCGACTGTCCACCATTTTCACAGTTTCTTCCAGATCCTGATAGCACAAGAGGTTAAAATCCCTCAGGAATGAGAACATCTTTATAACCTTTTGAGTTATCTCGGCAATGAAAGAAGCTAAAGTGCAAAACTGGCAAGAGGAAATTGTATGAGTAGTATGAGTTTTACTTTCCCTACAATAATTTTCTGCTATCATAAAATTTTTCCCAGATAACACTAAATGCTGGATACTTCGAAACTGCCATAAATTTGTCACGAATTAATGAGAATTTCAGTCACAAACTTGTTTCAAATATATCAGTAGAAAATATATATCAATAGAAGGTGTCGTAATATGTATCAGCAATTCGAGAAAATTTCTCGGATATCACTTGAAACTTAAACCAATTTGTGATTTAGGATGAGTTCGACAAGGAGGAGATTCAACAATGACATCCTCTTTATTTGATTCGCGTATCAGGGCAATCTTGTGCAATCTTTCAATTGGGAAGCTAGAGTAGAACTCTTGAGCCTCGTAAATTTGCGGCGTGCTATACCCACTATAAGTGCCGGTAATCGTTTAGCTCCAGCCATTCGTTAGGATGATTCCAATTTACGATCCGTGACAATAAAGATAAAGTCGGTAGATTTTGTTTACAGTCTCTAGAATTGCTTTCGTCTACATCAAAACTGAAATGTACTATCTTATATATTCCATTGTTACACGAAATTCCAGAGAAAATTTTATCTTAACAAGCTTACACTAAAAAGGAAAACTTTCCATTTCAAAATTTTACAATAATATCTTCCTTTCAGTTGTGCAAAATAAACTTAATTCTCTTTTAAAGCAGATTATAATTCCAGCCACCTGTTACCGTTGCTTTTTTCAAGTAATGCGATATACATGTCGCCCGTCGGCAATTATAGCTTTTTATTTTTGATGCGATAATTAATTATCGTGATAATTAATTATCTACCATAGGTACTAATTCTATATGTTTTAATTTCCAGTAAATGTTATTTAATAAATAAATACAGTCCAGCTCGACTAACGATTTGTCACAAGTAGAAACGGCCAGCCACGTCAGCTTTTGCGTGTGCCGTACTAGTGCGGTAATTACTACTTAAAGGTTGAACTACTGAAATCGGGAACTTAATGTTCATAATAAATCAGAGTTGATATTTTTAAACCGATTGTGCTGATTTAAAAAGAAAATTGTTATATCTAAGCAATGCGATTTAAGGTCTGAAACAATATCTAGAAACAGTTTCAAAAGGATTTTCTTCGCTAACCTTATTGGTCAATTCAATTGGTGCGCGGACTTGCATTCCTGATTTCATTAAATCGTGTACTGTTTCTATTTGCTGGAAAATCAAATACAGTCTTCCGGGTATGCCTGGATATAGACGTAAATGTAACTACTTCCTCTTACTATTTCTGTAAAGCTATGTTTGTGTACTCACAAGTCGAGAAGCACATGCTAATATCCAAGTTTCTATAGAGTGGAGCTGAAAGCTTTGAAATGGAGTTTGGAGGAAATACCTAAAGCCTACTTAAACTATTGAATAATGAAACGCGATTGACCGCAAAATATATTTAGATTCTATTATGTATAATACCTTTAGCAATTTCTTTGTTCTAATTGTAAGTCCAATATTTATTAAATATTAATGTGCCAGTCGAGGCGAAAGTATCTTGAGTTTACTTTTTCCATAATATTAATGTGGTTGAATCCTTCCACATATATAGTGCATCTGAATATTTTATACATATATTGTTGGAAACATTGAAACCATAAAAATAACTGAATAATGGATTTTAGGAATGTCCAATTAATATTTAAACTGTAGAAGGATTTTAAACATTTCTGGTGTTTCAACAATTTTTTTTTTTTATTAATTTTATTAATATTAAATTTCAATAATACTTTGAATATCAAAAGATCCGTGACATCTGGATTTAAAGAAAAAAAATAACTAGGTCCCGCTGAGTAGACTATTTCTACCCTCACTGAATATCCAAACCACCCCAACATAAAATAAATCAACCCCTGAAATTTAATTGTAATACATTCTGGATCTCACATATCTTTTTTTCCATCATATAAAATTACATCCATCAGCAAATTGAATTTATTATAAACGAATAAAATAATATTTTTTTTAAATATAAATAAAAAGAATATGAGGAATTCTCTTTAAAAATTTTAAAGCAAGACTTGCACGTAATAGGTACATTATTTTTAAAAATTATGAAGCTTTAAAAGTGCTTGAACCTATCCCACCGGACTTAAAAGGGTTAATACTTTATTCCTGTAGTTTATAAGGGGTATATAAAAATCCTACGTTATTATTATCTCATTATCCGCTTCTCTATATCAACCCGCTTATCATTACTGCTTTCTTAAATCCTTTTAAACTCCTACCCATAACGTGTAAACGCATCCCTGGCGTGCTTCCTGCCAATTAATTATCCAGGCGTACAGTTTCAGTGATAATAATTTTTCTCGTGTGAAAAAGAATAATATTTAAAAATTCGCTCTTATTATCCCTCCACTCTTTAAAAATCCGATTACCCGTTACCAAATAGCAAATACATATTCTTAAAATCCAGTTTTCATCAAATTTCACTTCATTTTATGAGGAAATTGTATAAAAGTGGATTCAGCTAAAGGAGTGTCGCATGACTTGATAAAAAATGAGGGTATAAATACCTTATAGTGTGATGACACTGATCGTAAAAGTGAGGTTCCTAGTGGAAAAAGTAAACTCAAGATACTTTCGCCTCGACTGGCACGATTTTCTATATAACAGAATTTATGACTGAACTTACAGTTGGTACAGTCATTTACCCTAATAGGTCCGTGACAGGGTTGAGTTTCCTACCCATGTTTTTGCCAATCGATATCCTATGACGTACCTCTGATAGCCCCACAATTTCCTTCGTCTTTTTAAAGTACACCAACGTCACTCTCTCATTATAGACCAGTAATGAGCTGTTTTTATTTTTAAATAGGGACAGAGTTAATTTACCTCATATTCTGAGTGGATTCTTGAACAAATCTTTTTATCATTTAAAAATATGCGTTCAACCATACAAAACGTTTCACAAAATGTCGAAAGTTTTCCGAAATATAAGACACGGGCGGATATTCAGTAATCTGGAAAGTAATTAAACATGCATAATTAAACACATCAGTAGATCTTTTCAATCTGGGTTGCGAACTCAGCTTCTCTGAATTATTACTCATTTTTGAATGTCTTCTGATATTAAAAAAGCGCTCCAACAAGATTCGGTAGTCGTTTTCTTTCAAAGTTGTTGAGAATGTAGAGTCAAAATTACGAACTTTTTAAAAAATTTTTTTTTAAAAAATTTGTTCAAAATCAATTTTCAACATTATAATTTTTCACGCCACTTTAAATCTTCTTGAAAAACTTGACATCTTTCGCCAGTGTTTCCTATTTTTTCAATAAATATATTTGAGAAAATACCGCATCTTTTTCTATAAGAATCCTCTTTTTAGTTTCATAAATTTATCTCGGCTTTTTTCTTATTCTCTCCCCTTTGACCCCTGCCCAATTTCGCTCTTCCTCTTAAGTCAGATCACGATATAACAAAAGTTGGCGCCAAGAATCGTCTAGGCGATATATTTGCAGGAACAACTTTGAACTTTATGTCATTCCTCTGTGGGAACTTACGCACTCGCGTTCTTTAAGTTCCACCCTCTTGTGATTCAAAATAATTTTCTTTTCTCTTCCACTCCCTCCGGATTGACTACTAATCAAGGAAAATCGTGGGCTAATCTTTGGCTTGCAACTAAAGAATGACACTACATAGTTACAGTAAAAGTAAGAACTAAGATCAATAGTACTGATCAGATAACAGTCTTTTTCATCTTGACCTCATTGGTATTTCAGGGTGATATAAAGATCTTTATTTTTACTTCTTTTAGTAAGCACAAGCAAACGCGGGGGATGAAACTCTGTTTAATGGAGTGAGCCACGATTGAAAACTATAGCGTAAGAAGCACCGTACCCAAAGCCTGAAGTAAATTGCTGCATCGCTTTACCTATTATTTTTTGGTGATCAATAGTTTATTTCGAGCAAAAATTACTTTTTCTTTCAAGGAATTTCCTGTTACAAAATATACTGCATGAGAACAATTTCTTTATTCACTTCTCTTACTCTGCAGTCTTATTTATTTATTACTGCGAAGAAAACATTTTCTTGCATATATAAAAACTCTTATAATATAAGATTTATCAGAAAGTGAAAGCACTTCATCGTAATTTCTAATTAACGAATTAAATTGCCAATCAATTCTGATGCTTCCTTTGCATGTTGTATCCTTACGCAAGAGAGTTCCCTCAGGAATAACTCGATTCCGCATGCAACTTATTTAAAAAAGTCTATTCCACATAAAGTCGATACTGGAGAGATCGTGTTAATCATAAAACATTTCTCTCTTTTATTTACACGGTTCTAAATATGTAAAAAATCTCGAATCGAAAGTGATAAATAAGGCATTTTAAACAATAAATTAAAAGTTCGAGAAAATGTCATCGAATTTTAGGACAGCATTTTTACAATATTTCATGGAATTGAACAGTTTTTATCCGCGATTTGAATAAAGAGTATTCTCATTTTTGAAAAGATTAAATCGGATTACTCTGGATTTCATTGAAATTTACACACTTTTCGGAATTGCGCCAGATTTAAGGGATATCATGCAAGTAAATTGAATTTTGTGGAAAAGTGTTCACTAGATTTCAAAATAAATTTAACACAAGGAGGAAAATCATTTCCATAACATCAGAGGCATACGAGAAACTAATTAAAGAAGGTAAAATCTGTTTTTCACGTTTACTTTTCTCCTTTCGAGTAATAGCCGATTGTTAAACGACCCTAAACTGCTTCCTAACGCCATATAAATAGCAGTGCTTTTACGATTCTTTTCGTAATCTACGCAAACTCGACTTTTTTCTACTCATTCTTTTCGTCAGCTTCGACCGCCCAGTTCATCAAAAGCAAAGTACGGTTCAAATTTTACAATTCTGTAATAGTATAGGATTTTCTTTACGTAAAAGGATTTTCTTTACACAAAAGTATTTTCTACGCTTTAAAAATGGTATTGACTCCCAACCTATTTTATATTTCTCAAAAGAACATTCTCTAATTTAGTTATAAATAGGTTCACAGAGTCCTCCTTTTAAGAAAATTATTTTGATTTAAAATCAAGTTTAAAATAAAATAAAACTGAATATTGCATTAAAAAAATAATTAAAAAAATTTCGTTAAATTCTACAGTGAAATCTCTTGAAATCGCTTGAAATTTTTTGAAATTACTAGATATTTTTTTGAATTCTTTGAAAAAGAATGGTAGCACCTTGTTTACAATTGAACGGAAAATATATTGTCTACTCAAAGTGGGCCAAATCGATGGAAGAGCACTTTACGCAATTCGTAAAATGCCGAAATCATACGTCGCGTCGTTCTAAATGGAACTTTATAAATTTCCTATTCTTTCAAAAAGAAGGAAATGCAGCGATCTTTTACCATACAAATCTTTTGTAGGGTTAATGAAGAAATATTTCTGGTACACACTTTTGCACTCAACACCATATTTTATTTTTGTCAACTTTTCTGAAGTTTGTAAATAAGATGCTCGTACATTCTATTTAAATTATGAGCAAGTGCTCTCGAAATAATTGATTTTTATGTCTGAGTTACCAAGGAAATAAAGCATCGTGTTCCGGTGACCTTCTCGAGTTAACGCTCATTATTATTCCGATAATTGACCGATGATCTTGAGTTATAGTTGTTGATCATAGTTATAAGAACCGGCCATATTTAATACCAGGAAGTAATAAGTTAAACTAATAATTTTTCAACTGAAATTTTAAAAAGTTACTTTTTCTCAAAACAAAACCATCTTTTCGAAGTTCTTTACGAAACAAATTACTCATATATTTAAGAATAAAAATAGAAAACGTATATAAAGATCTCAAACAATTTCAATGAAAATTTCACCATTTTTTTATTGAGAAATATTTTATGTAATAAGAATTACGACATTTTCCGTAAAAAATAGTTTCAGCAATCAGGGTGAGCTAATCTTAAGGAAAATTCCATAATAACAGCTCCAATTTTGAGAGGAGAATATTTTTACGGAATATTTCAAATAATTCACTTTTTAAAATTTCAGTATACGAGTATTCTATTTTAAAGGATTCCAATTGAAAATAATTTAATCTAAAAGCTATCAATTTCTGTTGTTTTTAATTACCAGTTATTTCCAGTTAAACCTTTTTTATATTGAACTATTCAATTTCATATAACAAACAACATTGTTTACAATTTGAAAAAAATTTTTTAATCTTGAATATTTGAACTACTCGAATTAAAAACTACAGTTTCGAACGCTTTTAATTTAAACTTAATTTAAAATCGTCCAACTATTAAAGCTTTCATTAGGAAATTTTATTAAATCAAAGAAACTTTGATTTTAGTTAAAATATAGCTTCATTAACCAAGGGAACTTTTTTTTAAACCAAAAAAGAAAATATTCCGTTGATTTAAAAAAATTTTCAAATATTGAAACATTTGAAATCCTTTCTTCGCCCTTATTTCAAAGAAATATTTCAACAAATTTTTGTGTGTGTGTTCCTGAAAACAATAATACATCTAAAATTTTATATTTCAAATCTAAAATCTTCTATTTCAAAAAATGGTGGTACCAACCCTTAAAAAAATGTTTAAAAATTATTTCCAATCATGAGAACGCCAAGAGTGTCGACAATGTGGAAGGTAAAACTTTTTTCTGAAATATCAAGAAAATTTGCACCCCCGATTGAAACGGGACCCCGGAACAAGAGCGGCGGGAGTTTCGCGGTTTGAGAGAGACTGCCGCCGCGTGGCTCGAAAGCTCGAACTGTCGAAGCGCTTGCGTAAAGCGCATTATAGTCGGCGCTTGCATCCCTCTCTTAAGTTTCGTGTCGTACTTGCTTCATTCCATCCCTTATTCTTTATCCCCTCCTTTACACGCTGCGTATCTTTCACACATTGCCATTACCTTTACTCTTATGAAAAGCCTGAATCCACCTACAAGGTACGCGTTTCTTACACACATCGATTCATTTAATTAATATCACCTGACTAATTTCTTCTCCGAGCCATCAGAAAGAATTAATAATAGCATCGATCGTTCTCAAGGTCAAATTGTATAATATCTATGGAAAAACTAGCTCCAGTGCCTTCACTCAAACTCACTTTTTCTGTAACAAGGTTGATAATACATGTGGTAGAAAAAAAATGTGATTGTAGATTATTGGATTTTGCTTTGAATGAAAGAGCTTCAATAAATTCCAATAGAGCATGTTAAAAAAATCGCTACAAATCTGCGTCATCATAACATTTTATCCATTTATGGTATCATTTTCTATATGACACTTCTATTAAAATATCACATGAAATTCTGTTTAATAATAGTATCGACTTTTACAATCTGTCTTTTTATCATATCGGATTGTTTTATGAAATAATTCTTGGTGTTTCTTTAAAGCATCAGAAAATTTTTAAATATCGGTTAATCTAATAGTCAAATGTACAAGTAAATTGAATTTTTCTCAATCGGCCAAATTATTGAACCCAATTGGAAAGTTCTTTGTTTTTTTTCCAATTTAATTAACTCCATTCAGTGGAAACCATGCCAACCTTGATCAGATCCCTTTTTTCGCCATTTAATTAATTCCCTGTGGTCTAATATTCCATGCATGGTATTAAAAAGAGTTGAAGCTAATACTAGAAATAACGGGGTCCGATATATATTAACTAGTGACATTTTAATTAACTAAAAAGCTGGTAATCTCTTAAAATTGAATTAATTAAGTATGCATTCATCCTACAAATTTAATTATTGAAACAGAAGAAATGAAATCTTTATAAGAGGGTAAATTGATCAAATTGAATTATTTCAGCGGATGAATGATATTTTACATTTGTAATGTATCTTCGACATTGACACAGCAAGCCATTATCTCGTCGAAATGAGAATAGTTCCAGTTAAATTGGTACCTGACTTTCATAGCATTTCAGGTACTTATAAAGTTTAAAAGACAACTCAGAGATAAATTGTTTAGTTTTACTTAAAGTCCCTGCACAAAAGTAGGAAACAAGATGCGAAGACTACAAGAAAATTCTATTCTGTACTCTGGCTTACTCTCGTCGGAGATTGTGAAACCGTCAATTAATGTTTCTGAAGTTAAAGAGTTTTTTTTTAAAAAGCAGCCTTATTTCAGAGTCTAAAGTTGAGATTTTATTTTAGATTCGAGCCGTTCTCAAATTGCTATTTGTTTTCTCATACAAATGATTTGAAAAAAGTTCTTTGCATTTTTAAAGAAATGAAATTTTATTCGAAATTCTATATCCAAGAAGACCGGATGTTCACAGAAGGACAAGTAACTTGTTTATTGTTTTCAAGCATAAATTATAATAGAACTTCAACAACACCTGCAAATTACTTGCAATTGTTCGCCGACTTTCAGATTCAAGTCTCAAGTTTTCTCATTTTGTGCTGAGCTTTGCTCTCATCCATGCGTATCAACTAAGTATCCTGGTTGCAAAGACTAGCGAGAAGAACTACAATAAGTATAAGAAAGAGGAAAAACTCCTTGGTGAGTTTATTATTATAGACGAGAAGAGTGATAATTTCAATCTTTATTCATATCCTATACAACTTTTCATAATGATGATTTAACATTCATAAAAAAGCTGGGATAGTTTAAAAAGATTTTAGAGTTAATCTGTAATCTTTTAACTAAATCGGTATGAAAACTATGTCTTTCTCATTTATTCAAAATTTTTCTATAATGAACATATGGATTTATTTTATTAAGGGCATAAATCAAGAATTTTTAGTATAAAAATGTAATAAGTGAAACAGTCTAATTTTTTATAAACTTAGTTCTTACAGTCAGTGAACGTGAAATCCATACAATGAATGAGGTTTATATTTCCCAGTTTCATTTCTTGCCTTTACAGCATCCACCCCCATATTCTTTTTTCGACTGAGATGCATCCGACTCCTTTCTACCGTTATCACTGCAACAGCCCGATTGACAGCAGCCTCCAGCTGACTCCTTTGCTCTAAAAAATAAAGAGCTCTTTTTAAAACATCAACTATATTTACATATATAATAATTTTCCAAACGTCTAGAACAGTAATTAATAACGAAGTCTTGAATTTATATAATAAAGATAAAGATTCAGCCACCAAAACCGCTTATGGCAATATATAAGGCGTTGGCAATATTGAATCAAACGATATCAGTCTAGATTGAAAAGGCCGGATAGCGTATATTGGATTCCATATGGCCTACCGATTTTCATTTCGCGGAACAGTATCCTCCCTTATTATATTAGCACTCTTTTGCGTTGATCCTTCGCTGCAACATATTCCATCCCTCATTTTTTGAACCAGCGCAACATTTTACTCCACAACAAGCACTTACTTCCTCTTTGCATAAAAACCTCCCCCAACTCTCAGCCCCTCTACTTTTTACCCTCTACCTTTTCTTCACATTCCCTCACTCGAATTCATATATTTTTCCCTCCCCATCTCCTCACCAACTCTCAACATAATACCCTCCTCCCCTTACCTCCTATCCAGTTCATATACCTCCCCCTCCCCCTACTCCTCCCGCTCCAAGATACTTACTCTCTCTTTTTGTAATATTCTAAAATGTGCTGGATTTTTTTACTAAGATTCGCGTTTAATATGAACTTCAGGGGCGTAGCTACCGCCGTATCAGCCGTATCAATGATACGGGGCCCCCGAGCTTCAGGGGCCCCCGAATGTGTTAGCGAAAATTCGTAAAATTAAAAATTTTTAATTAAAAGGGTAGAAGGGCCCCCCGACAAATTTTGATACAGGGCCTCCCTAGAGTAAGCTACGCCACTGATGAACTTTAAATCCTATCTTAAAAAATGGTGTCACGAAATGTCTCGAGAATCTCACATACATTTTTGTTGAAAACCTGATTGGCTTTTGAATGACTTAAAGTTGAATGAAAAAAAAACAAACTAGCGCAAAAAAATTTCATGAAAACCTTCGAAATCCCTTAAAATTCGTTAAGATTTCTTAAAACTCCCAAAACCTTCTTGAAATCCCTTAAAAAATCCACGAAAACCATTAAGATCATAAATATCTTGAAACCGAAGTTTCAAAATTTCAACCGAATTCACAAAAATCTCTAAAAATTCCTAAAAATCTCTTGGAATATCTTAACATTTAAAATTTCTTAAAATCCTTAGAAATCTAATCAAATTCCATGGAATATCTTAAAATTCCTCCCAATTTTACAACATTCAAAATCCATTAAATTCCTTTAAAATTCCACGAAATATCCTGAAATCCCTTAAAATTCTACAAAATCATTTGGAAACTCTAAAATTCCTTTGAATTTAGTGAAAATTACTTGAAAATCGCCAAAATCCCATAAAATTCTTAGAAACCTTTCGAAATTCCTCTCTAAAAAATGTTTTTACAAAATGTCTCGAAAATATGGCATACATTGTTGTTGCAAATCTAATTGGCCTTTGAATGACTTGAAGTTGTAAGAAGGAATACAAAATAATCGCGCGCTTAGCGCGCGTGTTAGCTTACTAGTTATTTAAATTTTCTATTTATCCTCTTCTTGTGTTTTTGTATATTATAAATTATATTATTAATTTTTACGAGCACCTAAATCTGGTATTTAAACTCCTCCGGAACAATATTACCCTTTAGAATAAACTGTTGTATAAAACATTCCTTGACATCACACCTTCACCCTCCGACCATTCCCATTTGTAACTTGTCACTTATTTTTACCACAATATCTCTTACTCGTTCTTTCCTGCTTCCTCTGAAACTCAGCCTCTTCCTTTCTTATTCTTGCTTTTATTGGGTTATTGTCTCTGGGCATCTTACTGCTTTAGTATGAGAAACCCTCAGCATAATAAACCATCCCTTTCTCACGCACGCACCCCATCCCTACCGTCCACAAGAAAAATAGACTACGGAAACCGCGACAGTAAAACCAACAATTGCTCTTGCCATTCTTTCCCTACTTGAATATACAAACTGGCGGACAGAATACCATACAGGTTTTTTGAAAATGGAAAGATGAAAGATAAGCTCAGATTTATGGTACATATTCAAATGCGTGTCGATTAAAATATTTTGCTACTATGGTGCTTATCGTGCTTGAAAAAAATAACGAGATGTTCTACACTCAATCGACGTTCAATCAACGTCTAATCAAATTTAAAAGTCCGATTCTTATTAATTTAGCGGAGCTAATTACTTTTTGCTACAGCATCCTCCGAAGTCTTTTTCTTTTACTGCTCTTTCCTCTACTTTCTTTTCAGGGCTGAAACAAAATTCATACAGTCATATTAATCACTTTAGAAAAGAAAAGACAATATTTTTTGTGTGTAAGAAACACCCCAAATTATATTTTTTTAAACTAAATATTAGACTCTGATAATAATTTATATTAATCTAATGAGAAATTTCTTTCGGCGTAAAAAGATTTTAGAATTACAGGTCACATTCCAACAGGAAAGAGTTTGAAAAAGTTTTGCAAATAACAGGAAAAGACTAAAGTACATTACAACTTTGTACTTACTGTTCACATCTGCACGTGACTTGTCCACTGTATCCCTTCTGGGTGGTAACTTTTCTGAAATTAATGAAAAAAAATTCGATTTAAAGATTCAGAAACGTAAAAGAAACATTAGGAAATTTTTAAAGCTTACGCGCAATGGTCACACATGATCACAGTTTAATAAAATTTGTTATCTCAATATGCAGTTACAATGCAATACGAATTTTACAATTTAGACTGTTTTCCGAAATCAAAAAAGTTGCTGAAAGTTTCTCAAACCGAACTTCTTGGAACTTCTCTTGACAGAAAGAAGTGAAGTTAGTACTCGTGTCATCACCTTTATTTGTTTTTCACTATAATGATGAAGCAATTATTTTTCCTGTGGTCTCTTTTGTTTTGATACAAAATTTAAAAAACTTATATTTAAAGATGAAAATTAAATCGTAAAAAAATATTATTTTTTAAACCTTGATAAATCAAATTTGTGTGAATGCAAATATCATGAATTGCGCAATTTTCCACGAATCGGAATTTCATCGAATGATTTTAAAGCATAAACTGCAACTAACTAAAATTAAATTCCATCGAATACACATTGCGATTACATATTTAATTACTACAAACACATGAAAATTTAATTAAGAAGCAATAACAGCGATTCAAATGAAAAACTATGTAATTTTATTACAAAAATCTCAATTACCTACATACATTCATTATTATGTAACAAGATTTATGGTGCAGCAATTTTATGTTAATGTGTTTTATAACAAATAGAATATTTGTAAAAAAAACTTGAAAACTCATAAAATTGAGAAGCGGAAAATACGATCCGAATTCACCTGTTAACATGTGCAAGATATTAAAATGTCACGTATTATTATCACGCTATAAAACATTTATTTAAACCACTAAAATAAAATGATGAAAAGTGTGCAGACTGAAATTGATTGCATTGCGTGATTTGCAGTTTTCTTCTCATTCAGGTGAATTTTCACATTGATCCTGAAGACCATGAAAGGGTTGTGGTGGGAAAATTTATTTCGGACAAAAAAGAAACGTGAACACAAAGTTGGAAAAGAGCCAGAAAACAATCTCCTCGCCATATCGTCATTGTCGTTATTTCCAAGTCCAAGGAGAAGAAAAGAATGATGCGTTGCTCGCGTCCACTATATAAGCAACTTTATTATTTATTGAGTGTAACCAGTATTCAGAAATATTTCAATTCAAGTGAGCTATGATAACAAACATCAAATATGCTGCCAAACATTTTTATTAATACCCTGAAGAAAATATATGTTCTCTTCAATAATTCCATCCGAAAGATGGCTCTAATCTTCACAAGAAGTAACTCTAAAATTGCAGAAATGTAAGTTTTGAAATGTTCTGTGTATACTGTTGAAAAATTGCTACAACTCTGCTGATACAGTTTTAGTTTTCAATATCTCTTCCAATAACAAAGTTCTCTTGAATATTTGCAAGACTCTTTCCTTTTGTCTCCTGGACAAAGAAAAGTAAAACGATGGTGCCAAACCAGGAGAAACCCGCGAATGCCCATGTAGTTATAACTGTGTCGTACACCATTAAAAGTTTAAATACAATAAAAATCCCTATTAAAGACATTCCCCAACTAAAAAAAGCTACAATAGTTGCACCCATCACTTTAATCTCCACAGGAAAAGTGTCAGCGTAAAGAGACCAAGATAAAGGTCCGACGCCTAAATTAAACGCTGCAAAGTAGAGGGCTATCCATGTGGGTGCCATCCAAGAGTACAAATCTTCATATTCAGGATCTTTCTCTCGCAGGTCCAGAAACCAACCTGTATTAAATCAAATTAAATTAAATTAAATTAAATTAAATTAAATTAAATTAAATTAAATTAAAT
>CAJFCP010000185.1:127356-167279 GCA_904066005.1 Synergus itoensis
AATTATAGAGTCATAGATAAAATATTTAATATTACCTAAAAGAACTAAAAAGATGCCCATAAATGTGGATGACAACACTAATAATATTCTTCTTCCAATCATGTCAACCAAAATTGTTGCCATAAGAGAAGCAATTATTTGTACCCCTCCAACAATAAGAATCTCTTCACTCACGGAAAAATCCCCGGAAAGTTTTCCGATCTCGAAGATCATATGTGCAGAAGAAATTACTATATTAATTAAACTGATCTGTTGCGTGAGAATTACACCGAAACATGCAAAAAACGAGTTCCACACCTTTGCGTTTCTGAATATTTTACAGGACACCTACAATTCATGACGAATCATAAAATACACCAATTCCTCGTTTGCATTACACTTATAATTAGCTACACTAGCAACCCTTCCATTAAATAATTAGAAGATATAGTCTAACTTGTTAAAAAATCCTCTAATAAAGACTTAATGAATATTACTATTTTTTTTTATAAATGTTCATGCCTTTCGTTTATGGATGACTGAAAGGATCTTGAGTTCCTCCATTTCGTCGTTAAATTCATGGGACCTGCCCTTGTACCATTCCCAGGACCTTTTAGCGCTACTTTCATCATTTTTAGACAGGTGGTAAAGGGTACTTTCAGGGAAAAAATTCACCAAGGCAATTGGAGCGCAGGAAATGGCACAGATCAGACTATATTGCCAAATGGTATTGTGCTCTTTCATCAAGTAAGCAATGACGTAAGCATACATGACACCGCAATTTACTAATAAATGAAAGAACGTCAACAGGCGATTGCGGATTTCTTTATCGGCGATTTCCGATATATAGATTGGAGAAAGAACGCAGAAAATTCCACCGCAAATACCGCAAGTTAATCGACCGATCATCATCAATATGACCTATATTATAAAATAAATGATATCATTACTAAGGGTTCATTTTATAGAATAAACTTTCGAAAGCTCGCTGATTACGAAAATTACCATGAAAATTGACGCAAATAATATCTTCAAACTCAATATTTTCAACCAAAATTGTAGAACGCAGAAAAATCGATCTTTTATATTCTATACATTTTTCCCGAAAAACTAGAATTATACGTACAGAGCGATAAAATATCTAATTCAAATATTTTTTTGGTAAAATGAAAATATTGAATTTTGAAGTTAGAATTTTAATTCATCGTTTTATGCAAAAAGTATCGAAAGTAAATATTTTTGTTAAGTAAAATGGAGAATTGAATTTTGAGCTTAACATTTGGGTGCAACGCCCTTAAAAAGCAAATATTGATGGAAAAAATGTTAAGTCGACTATTATCAAAATAGTGAATTTTCAATGTCAGGAAAATGTCATTTTTGCGACAATTTTCAGAAATACACCCACATCTTTTTTAATGACTTGTAATGGGTTAATAAACGAGGATTTTAACGTGCCATTTTACGAGGAAAGCAAATGAAGGCCCATCCAAATAAAAACAGAGGGATCGTCATAAACATTGTACCAGTGTAGCTAAAAAAATTCAGCATAAATGGAGCACATAATATGCCCAGACACGCTCCGATGTTTAAGGCAAATCCGACAAGAGTCACTTCAATTGAGGTAGCATCCATAAAATTTCTCAATTTGCAACTGCTGTTTGAATTCCAAGCTTGGGACACTCCGAAGGCAAAACCACCTAATGATGCTAAGACAATCGGAATATATATTATTTGAAAACATAATTAATTAACATTTCTAAATACTATCACACTTTGATGACCTTGAAATTGGAAATTGAACAAGATGTTTGAATTTAAAATAGTTCACTTGTGAACTTTGAATTTTCAACTTTAAATATTGTTACAATAATGTAAAGCTATATTAATAGTAATAATATTTCTAATCTTACCAATGTCCAGAAATCATAAGACATAAAATTTAATATATTTATGAATATTTCTAATATTTCTAATCCAATTAAATTTCAATATCAGCAGAATAAGATAAAAAAAAGTCTAAAAAAACATACCTACGAAAGCGCCAAGATGCTGATTTAACCTCATGTTTTTTAAGTTGACACACGTTCTGATAATCGCGGTGGCAGAGATGGAAGTTATTTATAAATTTAGGTTATTATGTCCAATTACCTTAATAAAAGAAGACTTTAGACTTATAACCCAGTTCCATAAAAAGTTCTCTTTATATATAGATGTACAATAAATAATTATCATAATTTGCTTGATTCATAATGAAATTTAAATATATATAAATCTTCAAATGGTAGATCGATACTATGTGGAGATCTATACCGTTTGTCAAGTAATAATGTCATTTTTTTCGTTACTAAATAATCTTTTTCTTTTTTTAATTGTTAAATTAATAGCGTGAATTCATAAATATAATAGGTGAATAAATGAGTACTTAGAAGCATAAGATTATATTATAAACTCAAATAAATTTTTATGAACGATCTTAATGCTCTTAAAACTTATATTTATTCATGCTTGAAAATTTTTATTTTAATATCTGGTTCCTCATTTATGTCTAGTTACACCAAGAAAAAAGAAACTTTTTTCAGGACCTAGAAGCAAATGTTAAAATGATTTTTCATATTGTTATGATACTTCGCAATCTACAATTTTGAATTTAAATTATTTTTGTTTTGAAAAACTATGGAATTTCTTACCTCAGGTTCTAATTTGAAGAAACACTTTGTTACTTGAAAGATTTTATCACACTCATCTAGACCAGCTAAAAAAACATATCTATTAGTATTAGTACCTATAGATTCAATTATTAAGAAAATCCAAAAACATTCTCGTGAAATAAAAATGGAATAAATATCCGAAAGTTCAAAAATTATACAATATAGAACTTGTATTAAAAGTTGAAACATACGAGTGGTTCTACATTTAGTGAAGCTTGTCCGTGTCTTCGCCTGCATATTTGTAGGAAGAAATTGTAGAGCCTTTTCAAGATCCATTTCATTTTTCTTACTTAATATTCCGTGTTTTATTAAAACACATCGTAAATAACATTTCAATTTGGGATCATTCCCACTAAAATCACCTACTTTTAATTTTTTTAAAAAAGCTGGAACATGTTAATTATCTTATTATTAAAATTGTATAACGCGTATGAATATTTGAATACTTACGCCAAGAAACCCCAGTTTCTTTTCTACATTCTTTTTGTAAACCAGCTTCAACGAAAATCTATAAAAGTGAACTTATGTAAACCGTGTAAAAAAAATGACTAATACTTGAAAAAATATCAAACTTACGAGATGAATTGAAATGATTGCCAGTATAATGTTCTTCATATTGAACGAAAATGAGGTTTTGGAAGTGCTAAATACGATTCTGACTTTTTTTATAGCCGTAAGCAATTTCCAGATTAATCGCTCATATTCTCTCCCATAAAAGTCATTATTGTGTATTATCACGTTTTCTCTCGTAAAAATCGTATTACTTCCAGTAGTTTTGCCAGATTTAATTTCAAATAATGCGATTTTCATAATTATGATATTCAGAAACTGTGAAAACATTAAATTGCTAAAGAATGAATGGAAACAAACATGAATGGAAAAAAAGTAAAGTAAAGTAAAGTATTAGTAGATGATTAACAGTAATTTAATCTCTGATAGCGTAGAGAAAAGCGTTATATTAATTTGCAAAAAAAAGAAAACTGAAAAATATATACATAGTTCTTGATATAGGAAGAAACAAGAAATTATGAAGAAAAAATTTTCATAATTTACTCTAATTTTTAACAACCTTCATTCAATGGCACTGGAAATAAAAAATTCAAATCAACTTAGGTATATTGGATATCATAATGATCGATAGAGCACGGAAGAAAAAAAGTTCCGGAATAAATTAGAAAAAAATAGCGAATTCTAAAAGTAGTACAAGGTCATTCGTTTATTCCTATAGGTTTATTTTCTCCCTTTTATGGTTTTGCGGGCTCTGTTCCCTTTACAACATTTTACAATCTCTTAAATGTTTTCTCTTATCAATTATGTAATTCGTCTATACTTAAAACTATTTCATTCTAATTTGAACACTTTTACTTCCATGAGCAGGTTTTGAATATTACCACTCAATTTATACAGATACTTTAGGTTCCTCTTCTTCCTTATTAAAGTTCGTCAAATCTCAATTTATTTTCAGAATTTCCTTTAGTTTACCAGAAATGCCAGAATAAAGTTTACTATTTTTGTCTGATCTCTTGAGTTTTGAATTTGCAGGATAGCCAACAGTCGGTAATGTTGGTACTAGACTTGTGTACCATGCGTCTATATGTACTCCATCTATATATGTCTAGACGCTACTCGACGCTAGACAAGTTTAGACATGTCTCCAAGCAGTCTCCATGATTTCTACAATCGACTACCTTGCGGCTAATTTTCGACAGTATATATTTTTCTCTTACAGTCTTGTGCTTCTGATTAGTTGTGATTAGTTCTGAACAGTTTTAAACAGTTCTAAACAAAGAGAACAGATCGGCAAAGCATGAAGACGAAGCTGGAAGAAGAAAGCTAGTTTTAGAAATCTGAAGGACAAAGAACTGTGATTGGCTTTTGAAATTCTAAGAAAACGTGTATAAACACGTTTAAATCATTGACTAGTAAAAATTCCCTAAACTCGATCAAAAGGCGCGTGTAGCTTAGATTCAATATTCTAATTATAGTAAAAACTTCGACCTTAACCGTCTTCCTTCTCTATCGTGTTCCGTGATTCCGATAACAGTTTCTGCAGAGCAAACTCATTTCATATTACACGCGATGAAAAGTGTTTTTCAGAGTTTAGGTTAGGTTAGGTCGTGTCCGGAAAAACAGCAGAGGCGCTGCGGACTTTCGTGCGCGAGAATAATCAAAATCGATGCAATAGTGCAGTGTTCCGGCAGTCTTGCAGGTGTTTTTAAGTATTTTCCAACAACGCTCATCATGTCGAACGGAATCACAACGTTAAACTACGTCAAATTAGCTCAAACAACAAGTAAGCAGTCCATTTTCTCATGAAAAAATTTCCATAATGGAACCAACATGTGTTTATGTCTTTATATTTTTCAGACTGCAAAACCCCCACAGCTGCCACCACTACAGAGGGACAAGGAAAGCTCTCGACAAGGGTGAGTTTTTACTAATTAGTGCTATTTTTGGAACGTCTTTTGTTTTCCCCCACTCCAATGAAATGCTTGTATTTTCATTTCAGGTGGCACAATCGAATATGTCTCATGCGCCCGTTAAAAGAACTGCGGATGTTGCATTAGAAGGTCTGTAAAGATTTTTGAAATCAGATTTTATTCTGTAATCAAGCTGACTTAAATCAGTTTTATGAATTGAAATTTTTGCACTCACAAAAAATCATGAAGCCAAAAAAACGCTTTTTGCTTCTGATATTATGAAAGACCGGTGTACAGTGGTAAAAATCTGTAGTTTACTGCTCGTAATCAACCAAAGCCAACACTTTCATAAAACGAGTTTCAAATTTTTGATTAAATTTTTTTGAAATCATACTCATAGTGATGGAACTGAAGCTGGTCACGACTATCCTAATCACTGCTCTTTGAAAATTGTTTACATTTAATTATAAATTAGCCAAATTATTGTAAATTTTTTTAGAACGAGCATTAATATTATTCATATTTCATCAGGTGCTCCTTGCTCTAAGAAGAGACACAAGAATCCACAGCCGAAGAATGCAGTATGTGCATTAAATGAGTTGAAAACTGGTGCAGTTTACAAAGTTGTGTCCCAAACTGGTCCAACTCATGCCCCAATATTCACTATAGCTGTGCAAGTGGATGGACAGACCTACGAAGGAAAAGGTCGTACTAAAAAATTAGCGAAGCATGCCGCAGCAGAACTGGCTTTAAGGAACATTGTTCAATTCAGAAACGCTTCTGAGATAGTCAGAGTTATTAATACTAATTGTCCAACGACTCCTATGGAACCAGATTTCACGAGCGACGTCACCGAACGTGACAATCACCTAGTAAACGCTTTCAAAACTCTGTCTCAAGAACCAAAGAACACCAGTAAATTTTTAGACAAAGGTCCAGTCGCATTAATCAACGAATTATATCCAGGCGTTACTTATAAATGTATTTCTGACACGGGCGAAAGTTATGCAAAGTTTACCATAGCTGTGACAATAGATGGAGAAACATTTGAAGGAACTGGTCCGAGCAAGAAATTGGCCAAAGCGGCAGCAAGTAAATCAGCACTGGCCAAATTGCGAAATGTCCACAGTTCATCCTTCTGTATTCCATTGCCAGTGCGAGTAATGCCTACCTATGCAAACTCGGGTCATTGGCAAGAACAGATGAGTTTACCACAAATGTTGGCGGATAAAATAGGAAAAATGGTCAATCTAAAATTCACTGAACTAGTACAGAATAAACCACAACATGCTAGACGTAAAGTATTAGCTGGGATAGTCCAAACCAAGGGCACCGATGCAGAACTAATTTGCGTAACAACTGGTAATGATGATTCGATGACAATTCACCTATGTTCAAAATTGATGTAAATAGTTTTTCAATTGATTCATTATCCTTGCAGGTACTAAGTGCGTTTCAGGAGAGCATTTAAGCGTCAGCGGTGGAGCTGTGAATGATTGCCACGCAGAGGTCGTAGCTCGGCGGTGTCTATGTGAATACCTTTATCGACAGTTGGAGTTGCACACGGAAAATCGTTCAGAAGAATCGATTTTGGAACCAACTAAGAAAGGATACAAACTTAAGCAAGGTATTCAATTTCATCTTTATATTAATACTGCTCCTTGCGGCGATGCCAGAATCTTTTCTCCCCATGAGGAGAATGAGTCAGTCGATAAACATCCAAACAGACGTGCGAGGGGGCAGTTAAGAACCAAAATCGAATCGGGCGAGGGAACTATTCCTGTGAAGAGTTGCGAAGGCATCCAAACATGGGACGGAGTTCTTATGGTGAGTGTAAATTGAATAGTGTTTTTTTAATGGTTTGAGTATGAATAGAAAGCGTATTATACATTACAATTGGTGAGATCTATCGTGTTTACAAATATTTCACCGAAGTTTTCTTCTAAGTTTCCTTTTCTAAGTGTAAGTAACAACAATTTTTTCAAACGTAATATAATATTGCAAACTACAGGGACAAAGACTGTTGACGATGTCGTGCTCGGATAAAATAGCTCGCTGGAACGTTCTAGGAGTGCAAGGAGCACTTCTGAGTCATTTCATAGAGCCAATTTACTTCCACAGCATCGTTCTTGGCAGCTTGCTCAATCCTAGCCACATGTATCGAGCGGTTTGCGGTCGAATCGAAAACACGATACAGGGCTTACCGCCTCCATACAGACTCAATAAACCATTGATGAGTTTAATCACATCCTCAGAAGTTAGGCAACCTGGTAAAGCACCCAACTACAGTGTAAACTGGACCATCGGTGAGTTTTTATTTATTTTATTTATGCATACTTGCTAAGGCGAAGTGTTATAATTTTTTTTATGCTAGATTCACAGTTTAAAAAATTCAAGTTTTAATCCAAATATTATTTTAAATTATTTTAGGGCAACCAGAAGCAGAAGTGATCAACTGTACAACAGGTAAAGATGAATTGGGTAAACCATCTCGAATATCGAAGCAAGGGCTCTTCCGAAAATTCTACTACCTGTTAGGTAAACTTAAAACCATTGACGATGCTGATCAGAATGAATGTCGCCATTATTTGGAAGCTAAATCTTCTGTCCAAGATTATACGGTAAGATGTTCGCAAAATTTGTATTTTCTACTAAAATTTTGGTCACAAGTTAATGATTGCAATAACATAATTCATTTTTATTTTAAGTAACTTTAGCATTCCAAATCTGTCATTTTTGAACTTTTTCAAAATTGTTTTACTAAAATGTATAAATGTAAGGGATAATACTGACCATTGTCGATTGAAGGCTAATTATACAAAATCAAATCTTGTGGCCACAAAGAGTAAGATGCAGTAGTGAGAAAGTTGTTTTGTTTCATGTGAAAATTAGGTAGCCAAGCGACAGCTGAAAGACGCCTTCATTAGAGCTCAACTGGGTAGCTGGGTAAAGAAACCAATTGAACAAGATATGTTTGAAGTCGATATCTGACTAAACAAGGATAACGATCCTCGAATTGGTCCCAAATCTCGAGTTTCGGAGTACGTAGTTCCTAGCGTAAATTAGATCGCTCGTTCAGTGTGTCACGGAACGGCAGAGTTTGGCATTAGTAAAGCATGAGTTTTAGGATCTCAACACACCTTAATTACTGATAATTTTGAATTAGAAGCCATTCTGGTAAATATATTTACAGGGTGTCAAAAATATTGCTCGAACGTTAATCGTAAGGTGCGTGAGAAAGTGCGACGAATGTTTTTTGTTATGTCGCGAAAGTTATCCTTAAAGAATACTCAAATCCCCAATGAATGTCAGAAACTTTCAAATGCTCCGCATGTTCAAGTGAAGAAAATGTATTTATATACTTTTAACTTACAGTATGCACTTTAACGTAGACTACAATTAAGTAGAATTAAAAAATGTGGATAACATTCAGGATACGACAGTAAAAGGAAAGCTATCTTTCCAGTACTTCAAGTTCGTTCTTAGAATCTAGGTACATCGCGTCATTTTTGACAATTCCATAGACTGTTAGAAAATTAAGAAAAAACCTGATAGTTTCGCGTATGATCGAAAACAGATTAGCAGTCAGTAGTACAAAGCATCAAACTGATCAAAAACTGATAGTTTGAAGTTCATGCAGTAATTGATTTATGGAAACGGTCTATGGTACGAAGACTTAGTTTCTAGTACTTTCACACGTGCTAAACGCACATGTTTCATCTTTGTACACTGAAGTGACAATGAAAGTCTGCGCGTCAAATGAATTATGCATGAGGTTGATCAAAATACATGTCCTTTGTGAAAAAGGAAAAAAAAAAAAGAAATAATTGTGTTTTAACTGAAGTTGTCAGTTATTGATCAGTTCTAATCCCACAGTAGACATTTGCTTCAAGTATTACAACCGTGGTGCATTCTAATCAGGAAGCAAGCCGGTACATATCCTATCTTCAGTCTTTTACAACCTTTTTCGCACGTAACGTTCAAACACAACTGTAGTTACGCGAATTAAATAGCAGTAAGTCAATCATCAATATTATTCCAATTCAGTCTCTTTGCGATATTTTATATAGAAACAAGCTCACTCTCCAAGTTACTCCAAGAAAAGAATAGTTAGACTTTATTAATGTAGATTCAAAAATCGCCGCGCCCGCTTAATCATTTGTATATCCCAAATATTCCAAGGCTGTGATTGGATTTTGAATCGAAACAATTAACGGACGCGGTAATCAGTATTTAACACCAGTGAGAAACGAAGTCAAACTTATGTTCTTTTTTAATTTAATTTCTCAGTCTAATTTATTAAAAAGTGATAATAAAAATATTCAATATGTGTTTTTATAACTTGATTATTTTATCAATCGTCTTAGATTGGATGTTAAACCAACTTTATTAGTATTTTTTTTTAGAAAACAAGTGATATACTTTATATATTTGTAACCCTCCTGCTGTATTTCTATCACACTCAAAAATCTACTTTTCTGCAAAGGTGTGCAGGAAAGTGACCTACGTGGCAAATCTTACTTATCATTTTTTTGGCAATTGTACAGAAAAGCAACAATTTAATTTAAGAGGCCTAAATTCTACAATATGATTTTTTTTCCATAGACTGCTTTTTACACACGCTGTAGGAGGGTATAGTTATAATTAAAATAATAAAAAGTAGAGAATTCTAAGATTAATTGCCTCACTATGCCACTATCGTCATAATTGTAGTACTGCCGTAGTGACACACTGCCCGCTGCCGATCCAGTCTGTGCAAAGAACTCAGAACATCCGCCATAAATAACGTACTCCGAAATCGATCTTCTGTAATTCTGATTACTCTGGACCCTAAAAAAATGTATTGCAAGTATGAATCTTAAAGCCAAAGTTTTATGTACGAAGTTGTAATGAAGTTACGGTAAGAAGTTATATATATAATATTTCATTTATATCTCAAAATATACTTTCAAGAGAAGTTCTTCATCGGATTCAAACCATTTTCTTTTATTATGATTCAAAATTACAACTTCAACTTCAACTTACAAAAGTACTTGTGCCAATATATAAAAAAAAGATGTGTTACATGGACGTGCACACAAAAATTGTTAGTGTGCTTAATTTGACTTATATTTTTGTGCTAATGCTAGGCAAGGATTTTTTTACAATAGTAGTGAGTACCAACATATTTTAAAGAAAATATGGTGGTTATAATTATAAGATTAACGATCTGATTTTATATAAAAAAATTTTAAAGGTAACTACCATAACTATAGGTAACTACCTCTACTACAGACGATCTGTCATTTTACGTCCATCATTTGATACACTAAGATCTTAATTTCGTTTAACTTCATCACATTACTTAAATTCCTTGCCTAGCATAAGATATAAAATGTTTAAGTTTTGTAAACGGTTGTCTTAATTTTTCATTTCGTCAATCTTTACATTTATATTTAATGTTTAATATAGGTAATTCTTTCCAAAAAAAAAGGTCACTCGCTTCCACAGTTCGTAACTTTCGGAAAGTGCTTAAATGACCTTAATTCCCGAAAGAATTCACTGTTCTGTATTCTCCACATACAATATAAATATATTTAAAAATTTTATTTCTTCTGGGGACATTTAACGTACGAAAAGTTTAAAAAAAATTTAAAAATATTATCATCTACTTTAAGGGTGTTGGAGCCAAGTTCTAATTTAAAAATTCGATTTCTTCATTTTACTCGACAAATCTTAAAATTGGAATTTCTTCCCTCTGTAGAATTAATCAATTTTTAACTAGAATTATGCACACAGAGCAAAAAATTATCTATTTCAAGTATTTTTTAAGAAAAATGAAAATATTAAATCTTAAAGTTAGCTTTTTAATTCTTCATTTTATGCAAAGAGTATCAAAATTAAATATTTATTCGCTCTGTACGCACTTTTATATTTGAAAAAAGATTAGCGCTACAGAGCGAAAAAATATGTATCTATAATTTTCGTCCAGTAAAATGGAGAATGGAATTTTGAGTTTAACACTTGGGTCCAACGCCCTTAAAAGGGTCAAATATCGCTGTCGTAACTTTTTTCGAATTTAAAAAAAAAAATTTTAATTGTTTTTAATGAAAACTCCTTTTCGTAGTTTTGTCGTATATCTCAGTAATAAACCTTCTTTAGAAAAATTACGAATTAAGATAAAAAATAAATACAATTTGAAATATTTAAAAAGAAAAGTTATTATAAACGAAAGTTACCACTATTTGCAGAATTATCAATTACATATTAATTACATCCGTACATCAGAAACACTGTATTATAGCATATAATTATATAAATGACTAATTTAGAAACTGAAACACTTCATTCAATAAACATAAGTTGTAAATAGTTTCAGTGAACAAAAAACGAAACCATCATATTGTATCGATGCAATGTATTGCATGTATTTACAAACTTCTTTGGATACTTATTTACGCAATATATGCAATTGCATGCAAATACAATAAAACCAAATCAAATGTTTACTGCAATTATTATTTATCCATATTAAACAACTTGATCTGAACTTTCTTTGAATGTGATATACATAAAACTTTTTGAGTGCATTAGTATTACATTTGTTTGTATATTATAAGCTTTATTCTGAAGGTAAATCCAATCTTATTTTAGAACAGCGATATATTTGTACACATTTTATTATTAAGCTTATTAAATATCATAACCAATATATTTTTTTATTTAATTTAAAAAAAAAATTTCAATTAGTTTCATCTTGATTGTTACACGAGAGACCGAAATTCAATTCCTGGTCCAGAGAGATAATTTTATTTCGCCAGTGGGAGGTAATGGCACACCAATCATCGGACTGTTGACTGTATTTATGTATATTTCTTCTTTCAATGCACTTAAGTGTAGAAGGAACTATTCAAGAAAATAAACAAATATTCAACATCGAGATTTACAAGTATTCTTGTTAGTCAGCTAAAATTTAAGCTTGACTAGTGCCTCTAGTTGTAAATTCTTCGAAACTCAAATTATTGAGAAGTGATTCGTCAATAAACTGTTATTTACAAAAGTATCTCGTCAAGTTTTTATTTAATGGCATGAATTTTCTTTACACCAGATTCCTAAAAATTAAATCTTTTTAAATTTCTCATTTTAAACATTTCATTATACATATTGGGACGATAAAATTTCTTTTCCAACTTTCTTCAATAAAACTATTTTATGAATGAAATATGAAGGTGTTCTATGAATGGGGATAGCAAAAAAAGGGAAAATAACGAAGCCGTGCGTAATGACAGTTTATGTTTCCTTGAAACTTTATATTACCTCTGTCGTGTACATGTGTATATTCATGTGTATATTGTTTAGTATTAGTTTATGCGATAACAATTTTTATTAGTTTTCTATTTAATATGATACAACTAGTAATGAAACACTTCGCACGCGAATTTTTGCCTGTTCCCTCAATGATATGATATCTATATCACTAATTTGAAATTTCCCCCTACTTCAATGAAGTTTTGTATAATTATTATAATTCTAGTTTAATCCACAACACAATCAGGACTATCTTTTTGTGATGCAAATGCTTCGCGTGAGAAGTTCGAACTTAACGGTTGTCTTAAATCTATGCTGATATGTATCGATTTTACCACGCCACCCAAATACTCTTATCAGTGATTCAATATTGCATAATTCCACTTAAACTGTCTGCAATTGTTTTTAATGAAATTGTTACGCGAAATTAGCCAATTATATCAATTTTTTATATGCATGAATTTTATATGAACAGATTATATGAGATATCGATTTCGTTGAATTTATTTTACTAAATGTTATTTTAAGACTGAAAATGATGAAAAATGTGAAAATATACAAAATTGGTACAACTTTTAGTAACTACCTCAATTTATTAACCAATTTTTTCAACGAAATTTAGAACTTAAAAAATACAATCCTCAATAACATCAAATTTTGTTACAATATTGCATATTTAGAAATAATAACATCCGATTTTTAAATACAATTTTTCTTAATGTATCAGATATAATCGTGTGCGTTTATTAAACGAATATATTCTCTTCATGTTGAACTGTTACCTCTAATTGATCAAGAAAAAAGAAGTCGAGAAGGTGTGTCGTCTCTTTTTATATATTTTTACATCCACATTCATATACTTGTCATGTCCAAAGTGACTATAAAATTTAGCCTTCAAAATCACAGTTCCTTAAATACCTTTTCAATTAATACTATACTTATTATGAAAATTTCAAATTTTTTAAAATAAAATGTTTTAAGAAAGCATAAAAATGATAGTGAAATGTGAGAAGCCTTAAATTTTAGGGCTTCTCGAATTTAGTGCTTACATATCTCTCCTTAAGAGCATGTGGCAATTACCATAAGAGAAAATTTAATTTCGCTAACTACGCTCGCAATAATAAATATTTTTTGCTAAAACTAGTCCATTTACCTTCGTTTCGTGTAGACGGAGGTAAGTGGCCTAATTTTAGTGAACAATATTTATAATTACAAATATCAAGTTAGTGAAACTAAATTTGTTCTTATTGTAAGTAACATATGTCCTTAAACATTTATTTATCTCTGAATTTGAGTAAATAGGCTTAACTATTTATGTAATCTAGGTTTCTTGTGCCTCAATGAGGGATTTTATTTTATATTTATCTTCATATTTTATCAAGCGCTAGGAAATTATTGCTTCAAGTAATCTCTGACACCTACTTCAATCATTATTTTATTAGCTTAACTAAATAGCTTTTACTTTTTAAATACATTGATCGGTTTTAATTTAATAAAATTTATTGCCATTGACGATAAAAATATTCATAAAGTACTAAATTGACAGTTTAAGTTGTTTAAGATGGTTAAAAATAGGATCTGGAACCAGTTAAGGCTTCAGCTGATTTCCTATTCTATTTAAAAAAATTTTGAGTACTTTAAACTATCAATTTAGAGGTGTCCGAATTTACCCTAAATGTTCCAAGTTACCCCGTTTGGCGATATTAAAACATATAAATCGTATAACTTTCCTGCGCTTGCAAGATTTCGTCCACATTTTGCATTATCATATGGATAGGCGTCTATACTTATTGCACCTTGAATAACAAGGACAAACACAAGGAATAACACGCACAACACGATAAAACATTTTTTATAACAAAAATTAATCTATTTTCTGTAATAATATCGTATGTACCCTAACGGCGAGTAGTTTTCATATAATTATAACACGATGCTCTCAACTACTGTCTACATAGACTTTCTACGCGAAAACGAACGAGCTATAAAGCAATAGTTCTGTTATATATATATATATATATTATATATATATTCATGTAGATGATATATTTACACACATAAGCTGTTACCATTATCGGACACATACAAATTATGTCGAGTTAATTTATTTTATTCTCTGAAACGCGTTGTCATTTGCACAGTTCTTCCCTCATATTATAGAATAATTAATCAAGTCGTTAAACTTGTACTCATTTGGAAGGTGCATTATGTACATACATACATACATACGAACTTATGCTCACATTTAGTATTTTTTATTAGGCGTAGCGCAAAGAGATAAATTAAGTTCTTAAATTTCAAGATCTTTCGAATGCCACATACCGCTGCAATATGTCTATTTTACAATGCAATATATCACTAAATATGTATGCAAATAATTCTTGATAAAATAACTCAGTTTTCGAAAAAATAAATTTCATTTCCGCTATTGGTTTACAACGAAAAATTTTTTTAAATAACTTACACTGTAAATTAAAACTAAATAAAATAATCAGATCTAAGAATCTGAAGCAGATACTAATTATTTACTACAGAAAACAATTCTTGTGTGCTTTTATTCGTGAAACAAAATATATATTTATTCTAAAATAGAATCTCTAACAGATCGGATGATATGTATGGTGTACACCTGTAATCTATATATAAATATATTTTTACATTTAAAAACTTATCACATATTTACATAAAACTGTGAAATATCTGGACGTAAAACTAGTAATATTATTTAACTGCAGAGATCACTGTAACATTGAAAGATCTTTAATTTTCTTGATTAATCAATTGAAATACGTCATTAGTTAGACTTTAACTTGTTATATAGATTCATAACAATGTTAAAACATGTTAAATTGGAAAATGGGTCCTTATAGGAGCTATAATTTTCAATTTCAAGCATTTATTCATGAATATGCAGGTCTAAATATGTCAAAAAACAATGAAAATCGATATTTTTTAACAAAATATTTAATGTAAAACCTAATCAGGTTCTAATATGAGTACTCATAGATAAGCTAGATTGCTCTTAGTTGCAAATTCCTGTTACCGATCACCTTTATCACGAATAGTCAATTTAAAAATTAGCCGATTAGATGAAGATAAATTGATGCCTCTAACATTAAAACATATAAATAAAGCAGAATATTGAATGAAAAGAAAATTTACAGTTTCCCAGGACATTTGTACCTAGGATATGCACACATATATATGTATAATATATAAAAATTTGTCCCCTTCTCTAATTTAATAGCTACCTTATTAAAAAGTCCTTTTTTCCTATAATATTCTGCTTTCATTCCATTTTTCAATGGAGAACATGATTGAATCACGGACTAATTAAAAACTTAATAGATATGAATATTATGAATTATAGTAAATCGTGAAATGAATTTTACACACTTGGACATTCGTACGCAATTACAGACGCATTCATACTCGGCATTTAGCACTTACGGTCCACGCTACCTTTCTAACTCGATCATCATCATTTGTATTATCGTAAGCGCGATTAGTGGAGCTTGTATTGTTACCAGTCGTAATCATGTTGGTGGAAGGGATTGGTACATGGCTGTTGAGCGTGAAGATGGGTTACCACAGGTGGTGGTTTCACAATTTCAAATTCTGTGCCCACTACCTCACTATATATCTGTTAAACACACAAACAATTTAAAGAAAATCAGATCATTCGATATAACTTTTCAAGCAGAGTGTAAAAAATAATGTGAAATATTACCTGGAAGCTCCTTCGAATAAACTCGTCCTCTCCTTTACCAGTCATACTATAATTGTATCCACCGCCACCTCCTCCACCACCTCCATTCAAGAATGGGTTATTGGGATTAGTACCTCCTTAAACAAAAAATTACATGGAAATTTCGTCTAGTTTGAGTTTTTTTTGAAAATATATTGTAGCCCGATGTTTTACTATTTTTCTTCGAAGGACTATGACTTGCAATTTTTTTCCTAGGCTTGCTGTGAGACAGCCGCACTGAAATCCTAAAGAATGTGTAATGATAAAGTAGTTAAAGTATTACCTCCATTAGTACCTGGCACGCCTAAATTGCCTCCACTGGTTTGATAAGTAGCACCATAACCGGAGTCTTGATTGGCTAATTCATGGAGACGATTCGAGCTCAAAGCTCTGGGAATAGCATTGCTAGGTACACCGTGTGGAGCCAAGTGAGTGGCTTCTGCTACTTGATGAGGGTCTTCCGTTGGCGGTAGATCGGAGACAAATCCTGTATCGACGCGATAGAAGTTGATGAAGATAAATCCTCCCAAGACTAGCAAGCAGACAAAACCGTAGGCTCTAAAGACGGTTGTTGTTCCTGAAAAAGACCAAGATAACAATTTTTTTTATCAAGGTCATATTTTCGTTAGTATTTTTCTTTCTTTTCATCTGTTTTCCTTTTCCAGACTTTTCCTCTGTTATCAGTTCTCACGAAAAACTAACCATAACTAGCAACCAGCATTCCTCCGATGATAGCACCACATCCTCGTCCAAGACCATGATGAAGACCTTGAAGAACACCTTGAGCACTGGAACGCAATTGTGGTGGCGTGTTGTGAGCAATGTAACTGCAACAAGCAGCCCAGACGGCAGCGTGAGTTATACCCTGAATGAACTCAAAGGGCAAAACCCACCATGGATTCTTCAACCAGGAAATGTAAAGAAAACGCAGTACATTTCCACCAAGACCCAGACACAATACCTGTGAAGAACAAGATTGTATGTAAATTGTTTATTGTTACCGAAGAAATGTAATAGGCATAGTTCAAATGTTTAAAATACCTTGACATGTCCCATTTGACGAATGAGTCGAAAGCTGAAGAAATAAGCGAAAATCTCAGAGATATGGTTGATGACTGAAGCAACTCCAAAGAGAGTAGGCGATCCTCCATAATCTTGAAGATGCCAAAACAGGAAGGTGAAAATGAGTCCTATTCCGAAACCCATAAACCAAGCGACGAAAAGGAACGAAGCACATTTCAGATCTTTGAATTGTCTGATTACAGTAACCCACTCAGGTATTTCTCTGGTTGTCTGAGCGAATATTTTACTCTAAGAAGAAAAACCATTTTACATTTCCAGGTAATTAACAATGAAAACTGAAACAAAGAAACGATACATACTTTGCTTTCCACCGGCGGAGGTTGTGGCGATGATGCACCTGTTGAGGAATCTAGCAAACCGGGTAGATTCAGTTGCTGCGACAACTGGCTTTGGAGTTGCTCCTCTCTAGTTGGTTCCGCTGGTTGCTTGGATACTTCCTTTAAGTGCGTATAGCAAGAATTTAATTACAAGTGATTAATTGATTACAATTTAATTAATTCATTCAATATCATTTCAGACAATCTTCGTAGGAAATGGTGTTTGCATCTTACCGGCTCGGAGGCAACAAAGTCGTATTTGAAATTAATCTGCGTGGCAGTTATTAAAGCACCACCCATCAAAACACTGAAAATGGCAAAGCAAATTGTGTAGTTCTTCTCTCTGGTGTCGGGTCCGCAGGGATGGTCTGGAAATGCTGTACTATGATCAAGTGCGATTCCAACGAAGAACATAGCCAAACCCCAACCCAAACTTCCGAACATACGTTGGTGTCCGTATCTAGAATTTAATAAGAAAATTAAATATCAACTTGCTACTGCTAATTAACAACTTCCAATTGAATCAATACCTGTCTGCATCTTCACCAAGAAGTGTTATCACGGCTGAATCTGCCAAAGTGATGGCGGGAGCAGCAAAGAATTCACCTACGATGACCAAAAGTAGCAGAAGGAAGAACGTTTTTTGGATATCCTGAAGAAGGTCAGTACATTAATAACAGAAGATATACACTGAAATAAATTTGACAGAAATACTTTGATACTTACAGGTAAGCTGTAAACGATGGAACTGAAGAGTGGCTTAACCAGTCCCTTATCTCTAGCACTGTTATAATTATCAGCATAATCAACAACTAGAGGACTCTGACCAGCAGAAGCTCGTGGATATTTATTCACACTTCGACGCTTTCTTACAAATCGTTTATTGGGCTCTTCTTCCTCTTCATCCTCCATCTCTTCATCATCTTCCTCTGAATCCTCCAATGCTTCAAGTTCATCTGGATCTACGCCATTTTCCTCAGTCTCTTCGTCCTCTACTTTCTCTATTTCTTCTTCCTCCTCGTCCTCTTCATCCTCTTCTTCTTCTGCTCTTGAAGACATTATACTTCTTTCGTAGATCTTCTTTGATTCTCTTTTTTTAACATCGGTCTTGAAATCCTCTCTCTTGGAAATTGAATGGTCAATTTCACGTTTGACCATTACTTTTTGTGGTGGAGGTTTCACACGAGTCTTCAGGGGGCGGCTGTGAGCTTTCTTTGGTGGCCTTCCATCCCCCAAAGGTTCGTTCTGTAATGATAAAGTTATTTTTTACAAATGTTGTAGCAGTTCTACGTATTAAATTATTTACTCTACTCACCTTTAGAAAACGTTTATATTCCAGAACATCGGCAGGTCGATTTTTTTGGACAATGCTCTCAATATCAATGCCGGGAGAGGTGTCATCTGTAGCATCATCTACAATAAACTGTTCATACCTCAGATTGGTAGAATCGTTTTCCGAACTTTGTGATGGCGTTTGTCGTTTGATTCTATTCCGCAAGCCTTGCTTATAATTTGAAGCCTCAGCCACCAATTCAGAAAGAGGTGGAAGTTTGTTCAAGTTGTAGGATGTGCCACCAAGGGGTAGAGAATGATGAACTAATAAGTGGTCATCCACATTTCGACGTAGCCTTTCGAATACAACATTTGCTGCAACCTCGAGGTAATCTGTATCTTCAGTCGCAGGGAAGAATTCATCATTATTGATAGATCTTTTTACGATTCTTGGTCCCTTCAAAATCTCAGGTGCAGATAAATAGTATGAACCATTTTTCTGGACCATACAAGTCGTAACAGGAGGTTGGATAAAGCCCAAAGGCAAGGTGAAGATGATCCAGCAGGAGAGAGAAGCGAGTAGCATCAGCTTACCCTTTTGATACCTGCCAAAGGCGATAAAAACATTTCTAATCGCCAATCAAACTCAGAATCTTATCCTCAGATAAGAGGCATTTAAAATTAGACTTAAAGTGTCTATTTGAACATACACTTCTTTTCTAAAAGGAGTAAAAAATATTAAATTGGACATCTTAATTCCGAAAAATCTGTCCAGAAATTAAAAAATAAATATAAAAAACGATTGAAACATCTGGGTTCAACGAAATTAAAGGTCAGACTTGCGCGCTCTAATAAAATAAACGCATTAAACATTGTGAGCGAAAAGAGTTTCCCCGCTGCAGGCAGTCAGATTAAAATTTTTCTAAATACTTCATCATTCATAATGCAATAAGTCTTTCTAAACTATATAAGGAAAAATGCTGGCTGTATGTATCATTAGTAATTTATTTAAATACGATTGCTTTAATTATGTTCCAGCGAACACAATTAATCAAACTCTTAAAATAAAACCTCTGAAGAACTAAATTAATCTGGTTCATAAGACCAGTATGTATCTCACTATGATAGAAACTTATAAATGTTCTAATACTTCAATTTTACAGTAAGTCACACTCTCACCTATCAGCGAGGGAACCCCAGAAGGGTGCGCTGAAGAACTCGATGAATGGCCTGAGGCCAACGAGCAGTCCACATTGACCCGCGTTCATGCCCATCTGCTTGAAGTAGACCCCCATGAGAGGAAAGAGTGATCCAAATGCCGAGTAGAAGAAGAAGTAGAAGGTCTTAACGATGAGCATTTCCTGATCCACTGAGCCGAAGAGGTACTCGAGGATGTCAGTTTTGCCACGAATTTTGTGCGTGGCCTCCTTGGGCTCGGGGTACAAAGTTGGGTCGACTTCCCCCAAGGCCTCTGGGTCCACCATGGGTCTTGCACCCGGCACTGAGGGCAAGTTTCTTGCACCCCCTGAATCTGCGGCCTGTTCAGGTTGATGGTAGTAATCCTCGTGGCCATAATTCTGCATGGCTGAGTCTCTGACAAGAACAGGAAGCTGTGCGTTTGTCTCTCCAAAGGAGACCCACTACTTCACAAAAACCCGGGCCTTGGGTCACGAAAATGAGACTCGCAAATAACGAAACAAGAATTCACTACTTGGTCACTTGCTCCTTTAAAATCCCTTTAACCAAGCACCAAATCGATGACCGACAGTGAGATACCTTCTTCCCTAGTGAAATCGATAGACGACACGCTGCGCCCGCGCAAAACTTACACCCCCGTACTACTACCCCTCTACAAAAGTAAGAATACAATATTCACCCTTCGACAGTCGACACTATCGAATCCTTACTCGCATGGAAAATTCGAGTTTTCTTTCTCAATTACACTTTTTTCTTCTTATGAAAAAGTTCTTATACTTCTTATTGAAGTATACTGATGACTTTCATGATCATTTTTATCTATGATGACTTTCATCTTCAAGGAAATATTTTATAATTGTAGAAAAGAGTCCTTGAATTCATGGGGATGCTGTTCGATTAAATTTAATTCGATTGCTGAATTGCACATCTCGAGGTAATTGCATTATCTCGATTGCCCTCACAAATTAAAATTTTAAAAAGTAATCAAACTGGGACTTATCTATAAAATCTAAAGTTGTTTATGACTAACAAGTTAACAGGTTCATTAACATTTATAAGGCTCAATAATTTCAGTTTTGATTCGTATTGTTAGCGTCGCTAATAAGACAGAAATAAAAAGACTGTGCAAGCATTAATTCTTGATAAGACTCCATTGTCTGATATAAATGACGAGATATATAATTATCTACATGTATATACTATTATCTCTTATTAAAGCCTTTTTTTGTGTATACTGCGAACACAATAATATACTCTCTGTGCAAGTATTCCCGCAATAGTTTTCAAGACAGGGAAACCTTTATCGTGCTACCTTCTCCCCTCGTTTTAACACGTCAATGACCTTGGCATAGTTATTTGATCTGTATCCTCACCCCTTCTATGCTTCGTCAAGCAAACATCGTAAGCCAATAATTGTCTGCAGTTGATTGTATTGTTTCTTACAAACCTTGCAAGGAGAAATCAGAAGGCAACGACCGATTAAAATTATTAGCAAAATCAATCAAGAGTATACGGAATCTTAATTACAGAGCCTTTTATTAAAGAGCAAGATACTTTTTTCAAGAATAATTAGCTGACTCTTAGAAACATGTACGGAACGTCTATTTTTTCATTTAATTTATCCAAAATATAATAAGACAATATTGAAGATTTCAAAATAAATAATTTATTTGAATGTCACGCCATTTTTTGAAAATATGTATAAATACTTGACTTGTTCACTCGACTTGTTCACTCGACATATAAATAGTTATGAAATTATGTACAGTGCTCTTTTTATAGCTATAGCTGTTAGCTAACTTATCCTTATATATTTATCAGAATATAAGTTACAATAAATATATAAGGATATGGCATATAAAGATAATAAGTTTCAATCTAATTTTTGGCATTAAGAATGGTCTTGGGGATGATGTCCATCCTCGAGGAAAGCGGGAAAGCTGGTGCGGACGTTGAAGAAGGTGCTGGTTTTGGCGGCCCTTGGAAGATGCACGTCTTGGCCGTTTTTAGAAGACGTCCATTGCTGCCCGTTCTCCAGTAGACGGTACGAACAGCCTTACCAGCCACGAAGCTCACAGATCCACCAATCAGCATCTGCAATCAAAAATTAAACAATCTTAACATACTTAAGAATTCTCGATAAATTAATATAATATCAGTCACAATTACAAAAATGATTCACGTACTTTGATTGCCAAGAGGTCATTTCTATTCCCTCGACAACCATGACCATTTAGCTAAATAAAATAAATTTTAATAGCCCGGTAAGAAAGTGCCAATAGAATGCATGTTTAATTAATAAGCGTACAATTATTGTCGATTTTAAAACGTCTTGAGTACCTAAACAACCCTGTTTTCTAAATACTCGTTTCTATTTTTTTTATCGTAAAAACGTTGCATCTGACAGTGTAAAGTCTTTAAGGGTGTTGGAGTCAAGTTGCAATCCAAAAACTCGATTTCTTCATTTTACTTAACAAATATTAAAACTAGAATTTTTTCCCTCTATATAATTAATCAATTTTTATCTAGAATTATGCGCACAGAGTGAGAAAATATCTACTTCAAATATTTTTCAAGTAAAATAAAAATATTGAATTTTGAACACAGATTTTGAATTCTTCATTTTATGCAAAAAGTATCAAAACTAAATATTTTTCCGCTCTGTACGCAGTCTTATATTTGAAAAAAGATTAATGCTACAGAGCGAAAAAATATTTGACTATAATTTTCGTTGAGTAAAATAGAGAATGGAATTTTGAGCTTAATATTTTGGTCCAACGTCCTTAATAAATTTCACATCATGGAACACTTATATCAAAATTTAATTAAACAAAGTATTTCAATTATTGTAGACTTCTAAAGTAATGATTTAACATTGAGAAACATTATTTCAATGATAAAGGCGATTTAAGAAACTGGTGTACAGAAAAATTCAAGACCACTATTATTTGATGAAGCGATTTTACGATTGATGCAATAAGTAATGATAATTTACCTTTGCGGATAGTTGGAGTTGACTTATACTGCACAAAATGACTGGATAGCTGAAATATAACTTGTGGAAGTTATATTTGCAATGAGTGCAGCTTTCGGTCAGGAGAGCTTCTGTCCCTCTATCTTCATTAGTACGTGCTGTTATGAAGAGAATACTACACTGGTCTCGACTCTGAGCTGACGATAATTTATACCCGATACAAAATTTACGTCACAAGATGCTGATAAGAGCATTCACGTCATTTACACAACTTGTGATCGTGCTAAATTGAAAAAAATATATAAAAAAAAGCATAGAAAGAGAGAGAAGGGAAGAGAAGAGCAAAGATCTTTGGAACACACCTAAGGATGGTGATAAGAACTACGAATGGTATGCTTTCTACATATCTCTTCCTGTTAGCTTCTGAAAAGATAGGGATTTCCATGATTCATCGACAAAACCGCAGGTTGTTGATCAAAATTTCATGATAACATTGCGAACTTTCCTAAATTGAATGATGTAAACTTTCAAATCACAGAAGAGAGATAACGTAAACAATTATGAAATTGTTTGTTTACTATTTACTGTATGCGGTAAGCACATTGACTCTTGCGATCAAATACATACGGTTTATTGTACGAGCGTATATTTTTTTTTGAAAATAAAATACAACAAATATCGTATATGCATGAGGAATTAAAAAATTGTTATGGTTGAGAGATTCAAAATCTTTTCAATGCATCACTTGTGCAATCAGATTAAATTAATTTATTGACATAATTAATTGTATACCTCATTGAAAAATAATACGAAGTGGTGTGAGAGAAAAACTTCTCTTTGAATAGCAGTTTTCTGTTTAATAAAACAAAGTGGTTATAAGAGTCACTTATTTACCAGATTTATTCATGATAGACATTTGATTGTATTTGATACATGTTTTACTCAATGCATAACCGGATATGAGTAATATTGTACATCAATTCTTCTGGGAATTATTTTCCAGTTACATTTATCATTTACGAATTAAAGAAAGGTGTCCCCAGAAAATAGTCTAATAAAGAGATACGTGTGATATCAGAAGGTGATTATTTAGATTAAAACACGGTGGTAACACGTGTCGTCTGTTTCACTATTGATGCAATAAAATGTATCAGCAGTCTTTATATTTTCTAAAATATATTTTTCCATCCTTCACAATCATACAAGCAAACTTACAATTAGGATCCATAAAAATGGTTCATGTAAAATTGTACGCTTGTACCATTTTTATGAATCTTAATTATAATTTTTCTTGTATGATTTAGTCTTATTATAATAAAACCAAATCATTGAAGGATGAAACAGCAAAAGTGCAAAAAGTAAAAACTTCGTTAAGAAAAAATCTTTCATAAAAATTGTTTTATTATTTTTTTTGTCAACCAAATTTCATATAATAAAACGTACATTTAAACGTTAAAAATTTTAAACTAAACAGCTCTTAATATATTTAAATTTAAAATTCTGAACTTTTGAACGCATTAAATAAAAAATTAATGCATTTTAAGCGCTTTTAATTCGATATTATTCCCATGTTTTGAAACCTTTCATTTTAAATCATCTGATTCTCAATCTCAATTAAAAATCGTTCAATGATGGCTTGGGGTACGGAAACTTTCTGAAACGAAGCGCGGAAAATTTTGCGGGTCACATCCTAAGACACGCGATGTATTTGAATGAATAACGGCTTGTAAGGAGATTATTCCTTCAGTAGAAAGAACTCCGACAGTGCAGTAAAAAAGATAAGATGCCATTAAAATGTTAAGAACATGCTGTCTATATATTCATGCACGTGAAATCCTCATGTTTGGCCTATTAGCGCGCAATTGATACGAATTTTATAACTATAATATGATCCCAGACAAAGGCTGAATAATTTCATTATTTTTCCATTCATTTTGTATTTATCAAGGCGTAAAAGAGAGGCGAAATTTCCATTATAATTTACTGAATTTTTCCTGTTGCGTCTATTTTAGAATTTAAGTCTAGAGCTGGACATACATACATACATACAATCTTCGTAGGGGGCATGGTCCTTACCGATAAAAATGATAAAACCTTCCAATAATCTCATAATTATATTACACGTTCAGAAATGATATCATTTGATAAGACGTACATTAAATTTACTAGAATGAATTGTATTTAATGTATGTCTTTTGTAAAAACATAAAAGATTACATCCTATTAGATATATTTAAAATATATTTCTTAGATATAATTTAAAACATTGAGAACAGAAAAATTATTTAACATGACGCAATAATTGTAAAACTAGATGAAACACCAAACATTTTATCTCATCCATACTTATATAGGTAGCAATTCGTGGAAATCTTAAGGAAATTGATTACCATTTATCATACAACCGGTGCCAGTAAGTCTGTTGCAGTTGTAGCTTATTTTCTTATCTATTTTAGAGCGTATGAGATGAGCACTCATGTCAATAGACTGTTTTTAAAAGCTTCACATAATTCTTCGATTTGTACCATATATGAAATTTATTCTATTGTTCTAATCTAAATTTGTTCATATATAAACCCCTCTACGCCTTTAGCCCCTCCTCATTAGTATATTGTCACCATGATCTATATTCTTACCCCCAGCCACCTCCACTGGTCTCTTCCCTAATCCCTCAGTTTAGGGTTTTAACTAATTCTGTATCCCTATTTCTCTCCAATCCATTTTTACCCTAGACTCATTTGCCCCTATTTGACATACGATTTTAGATATAATTATAATTACCACCACCTCAACATCCTTAGCCCCTTCTAGGAGGGGAGGAGGATCCTAATCACTATCCTGCTAATCAGATATACTTCTTCATCTCCTGTATTTTTTTTTATCTTCCGAGTATTTTTTTATCTTTTTTTTATTTCCATCCCTTTATCATCTCTCCACCAATCTTTCCCTATACCCTACCACCCCTTCCTCTTCTAGAACTTACAAATTCTTAAATTATTAACGGTACAGCATAATTTCTATGTTTTTCTTTTTTATTGAGGAAACAAGTTATAAATATTGATATTTAAAGTGCGTCGGGGTACATCTCGGGTTTTATAAACATGAATATAAGTTATATTCAACTTTCTATTTCATTGTAGTCCTCCACTAAAGCTTTCAAATCATCTCGAGCTTCGTCGAAGACAATTTCTTCCAAACCTTCAGACATATAATGATGTAAAAAGGCTTTCTTCTTGTACATAGAATCAAACTTTTCACCGATTTGAGTCCAAGAGTGTCTGATTGCTGTATTGTTGCTTAAAATTACCAAAGACCTGTCTGTTAGGGCAAGATCACCACCAGGAACGACAACAGGCGGCTGATAATTGATACCAACCTATAATCATAAGCAAATGTACATTATGATGGATTGGAAGACCTTTATTATCGAAGTAAATAAAACCTTCTACGAGGAATATTTTTATTTTGCCGTCATGGCTTTGGTACCTTTAAATATCTTATTATAATGGAGAAATAAGGAAGAAATGTTGCTTGAATTAAAGATATGAATTGTTATTGCTTTTGGAAAAATGATTGAAAATTTCCTGAATAATATTGTAGTTTTATTAAGCGTATTATGTTTTGGTTAAGACTTGTATGTAAATCAGATTTGAAAACTCTGAAAGTGGAAAAAGAAACTCAGTGGAATGACGCTACATCAAAAATACATTGTCAAAGATGATAGACAGCACAACACAATGATCTCAGCTGTGTAGGTCTTTAGTTTATCGCACAATAAATAAGATTATAGGTCAAAAAGTGATCTATATAGTTCCAAAACACGTCAGAGATCAACATAACCGTGGACTTGAATCCAGTACAAACTTTGTATATCACGAAATCACTGTTAAGTGAAGCAAGCATTGACGTCTTTCATTATAAAAAATTGAATTGATTTACAGCAAACTAATTTCTTCGCATATTAAAATTAAATATTAACATGTGAAAGATATTTTTTTAAATAACTTAAGGATGTTGGAGCCAAGTTATAATTTTAATTCTTCGTTTTATGCAAAAAGTATCGAAAGTAAATATTTTTTCGCTCTGTATGCAGTTTTATATTTGGAAAAAGATTAGCGCTACAGAGCGAAAAAATATGTATCTATAATTTTCGTTCAGTGAAATAGAGAATGGAATTTTGAGCTTAAAACTTGGATCCAACGCCCTTAAAATTACTTTTTTAAATGATTTTCTTTTAAATAAAATAATAGTCAAATATGAACCTTGAAACCTGTAGGATTCCATTCACAAAATCTAATGGAGCGGTTCCCCTTTAATAAATTTATGGCTTCGTTAATTTTATTTGGGATCACGTCGCCGCGGTAAAGCAGACAACAACTCATGTAAGCACCCTCTCTTGCGTTGCATTTCACCATCTAGAATTTACGGAATTCTCTATATTAAATAACTATCAGATCTAAATAACACAAGCCCATAAAATGGGTAGAACTTTTCCTATTAGATAAATAAAAAAAATTTAAGTTCAAACTTCAAGTTTAAATAATATTATTAGTTGTATAAATTATCGTCATAAAGAAAGATGAGTAATTAAATAAATCATTCAAGGTATAACAACATCCGTCAAAGAGTCTGGAAAACTTATCAAGACAAGTCCAAAGAGCATAGTTTCTGCAAGTCTAAACAACTTTGAAAAAGTTTTAAGTATTGATAACAAACAAATCGAAGATGCAAGTTATGATACAGAAGTTCTAGTTCAAATTAATTAGAGTTGACCCATGAAATAACAAATATGTAGATAAAACTGAGAACATATTTTTCATAATGATTTGTCAAACACGCCGAGTATATACTATTTGAAAATTTTTAATTGAAAACTTTAGAATTCGTTCAAATGTACCTGACTTTCTGGTTTGAAGCATTCTTGGGTAATTTGAGCCTCAGATATGTCAGCTAATCTGGATCTGTATTTACTGATAATAGGTGCGTAAGTCATCAAGGGGAAGTGAATTCTAGGATAGGGTACTAGATTCGTCTGGAATTCTTCAAGGTTTACGTTTATTGCCCCCTCAAATCTTACCGATGCAGTTATTGCCGAAACAACCTGCGCTTGGAGGCGATTCAAATTTGTATAAGCTGGTCGCTCAAGTCGCAACCTTCTGTTAAACGAAATACCCAATTTCAGAATAATATATCACGTTCTCGTATTTATTAATGTAATCATTCATAATTTTTATTTTTATTTCAGAGGGAGCTGTAATGACAATAGATTAGAGAAATGGATTCAAAAGATGGTGATAAAGATGAGAGGGGCAGAGGTTTGGAGAATAAAAAGGTAAAGTGCAAAGAATGAAAAAGGTTTTTGATAAAATTACTTTGAACAAATATCATAGAGCGCTTCGTTATCGACAATAAAACAACAATCTTCATAATCCAAAGTACTATGGGTTGTTAATACAGTATTGTAGGGTTCAACCACAGCTGTGGACATATTAGGCGCCGGATAAATTGAAAAATCTACTTTTGTCTTTTTAGCATATTCCTCAGCAAGGTCCTCCAAGACGAGAGTTGTGAAACCACTTCCTGTACCACCTCCAAAAGATCTAGAACATAGGATTCATAAATGAAATTATATGCTTACATATTTCATTTTGGATTAAAATTAAGAACCCTACCTGAAAATTATGAAACCTGCAGGTCTCGACGCATTTTCACACTCTTTACGAATTCTTTCTAAGACGGGTTCAATTGCCTCTTGACCGATAGTGTAGTACCCCCTAGCAAAATTATTTGCAGCATCTTCTTTCCCACTTATAAGACAATTTGGGTTGAACAAGTCTCGGTAGGTTCCTGATCGAACCTCATCAATAACAGTAGGTTCTAAATCAACCAATACAGTTCGCGGGGCCAATCTTTCTGCCTAAAATCCAGTATATACTTAACTTTTCAAATTGTATTTTAAAATACAGTTTCATTTTTGTATGGCTTCAGAATAGACATATGTAATTATATTTTTACCATTTTTCAAATGAATGAAAAGTGTCAACTTACCTGTCCTTTTGAGAAAAATATCTGATGAGAATTGTCGAGCATTCGATGTCCCTCTTGTATAAAACCATCCGGTCTGATTCCATGTTCCAGGCAAAATAATTCCCAACATGCAGAAGCAACTTGAACTCCTGCTTGTCCAACGAAAATTGATACAATTTCTCCAGACTTACTCATTCTTTAAAATTTTTTTCTAGTTGAAAATTATATGGAGATGGAGGACGTAAAAGGAAATGGAAAATTGAATATTAGATGTGAGTTTTAGCTTTTAAAATCCATTTTCAGAAGAAATTTTTTGTTGTAATTTTATAAGAGATCTACATGTTTTTGTGTTAAATTGGTTTGACATTGCTGTCGGATTTTGAAACACTGTTTTGTTTTTTCGACATCTTTCTTCATATCATAAAAAAAATTGAATGTGTCTGTAAAAGAATTGTGAGTTGTTTCATAAAAATTTGAAATACGATTTAAATAGAATTTCGAGCTTTTCAAATTATCTTATTGATACTGAATTCAGGAATAATTAAAGATATTTACGTACAAATTAAGATCGTTTATTTCCGTAAAGTAATATACGATTTCCTGTTAAATCTTATTGCATCTTTATACAGAAATTCGGCACACTTAGCACAAGTATTTTCTCCACAAAATCACATCGTACATAATTAGGTTTCGCCTTTAAAGTCCTTTTGAGAAATAAAATCATAAAAAAAAATTATGATAATACACATAATATAAAATAGGCACATAATCCTATTATTCTTGGCACGTTGCACATGTGCGAAATTTATGACAAGTATTTAAGTAATATTTAAAGAGAAATATTAATTTTTCATAAAGTCTTTTAAACGTCTAAAATTCTCAGTTAAATCATGTCGAATTAAAATCAAATCGTGGCATTTCGAGGGGTGTCAAGGGCGGAAGAGGTGCAAGATGTGAGGAATGAGAGTCACCGGCGTGTATTTCTTCACTAGTATCAACTGAAACGGCATTTAGACGTTCTGTCAGTTGACGAACTTGTTTTTCTTTTGACTCCAATTGACTAAGCAAACTCCCTACGAGAGATCTAAGTTGGCTGTTGACGGTTCGCAATTCTTCAATCACAGTTCCTGTATCCTTTGGAAGCTTGAACGCCTGATTTTCTTTGTGTTTTTCTGTATATGGCAACTCAAGCACATTTAATAAACTATCTTGTTCCTCAATAGTTTTGTAGAGTGCTTGTCTTAATGAAAATTCACTCTGATCACCCAAAACTTCGATCACACCATCTTCATCAAAGTTCTTGTTAACTTGCTGCGCATGGAAGAAATCTCGCCTCTGCGATTCCAGTGTCTCTTTGTACTCATCATAACGTACTTGCTTCATTCTTAAAAGAAAAAATAGCTAATTTAAGTTAACGAAGATTTCCTTAAAGAGGTAAAAATTCCTATATTTAATTTAATTTACCTAACTATGCTGGCCTGTCTATTGTGATAATCTCGTTGAAGAGCAAGAGACTCCAGTGAAGTCACGAGTTGGGTCGAGTTTCTGATAGAACACTTACGAGAAGTACCAGAATTCTTCTCTAGTTGGCGTGCTTCTAGTTGAGAGTATGCTTCTGTCAAGAGATTTGCTACTCTTTCATGACATTTTGCTGCTTCTTCAAATTTTCCCTCACGTAAGAAAGCCACTGCTCTTCTTTCGCTTTCATGTGCCTTAAAAAGAATCAATATTCAGTTTCGAAATCCACTGGAAAATTTTCAAAATTGAAAAAATAGTAGTAGGTTTCAATTTATTTTTGTTTATTTTTTTACTACTCATTTTATCTTCATATAAAGTTATGTAGTATAACTGAATATAAGCTTAACGTGTTAAAGAAGTACATATTCAGTATTACTAATCATTTAATCATTGTGCAATAAATCAGGAGACATGAGCTCGTTGAAATTCCTACTGCGTCAATAAGTCATTTTTCTGAATACAATAGAAGATTAGAATCATTAGAATGGATCATTTAGATCTTACCGCATTCAAGGTAGACGTCTCCATGACTGATGGCAAAAGTGATGAATTCTCAATCAGCTCAACTGTTGTATTCCATAAAGACGCGTAGGTGCAAGTAGATCTAACAATAAGAATCGAAATTAATTAAGATCACGCCAGGCAGACAAATCACATCAGATGACCGTGAAGACTTTAAGGTTGCAATATAATCGCAATACATACCTCTTAACGTTTATTCCAAGTTTCTATATAGATCGTGAAAATGCTGATACACATTCAAGATTATGCAGAAAACCCTATTTACTTTACACAAATCACGATGCTCTTTCTGTTGCGCGTCGTACGATCAGCTGTTGTTGTAAATAGAAAGTAGAAAAAATAAAAGTTACTGGATTCTCATAGGCGTCTTCAGAGCGTTTTCTTGATTCTAGTGACTAGTGACTAGTCTTTGATTTTGAATCTAGCCAGGACAGGTCTCCCCACCACCTCAAAATTTGTGTATGGTGACCAACTTCAGAGAATATAATTGCATGAATTAGCGCCATGTTTCTCACAAATATCGAGGTGGTGGGGAGATCTGTCCTGGCAAGATGAAACCATTGATGAAACTCTAGGGAGAAACTGCCTTAACAGCAGAGAGAAAAGTTTAGCGTTTGGAAATTCCAAAAGGTGACGCCTCTGCATTTGAATTTAACAGGATCCGGCTATACAGTAAATCGACGGTTATAAAATCAGTTTAAAATACAGTTCATCCATTGGGATTGGTACTATGGTTTCTTGAAAGGATCCTGAAAACATTCGTAAATTTTCTTATAGGATTAAGGGTGTTGGAGCCAAGTTCTAATCTAAAAATTCGATTTCTTCATTTTACTCAACAAATATTAAATTTGGAATTTTTTTCCTCTGTAGAATTAATCAATATTTAACTAGAATTATGCGTACAGAGCGAGAAAATATCTAATTCAAATATTTTTTAAGTAAAATGAAAATATTCAATTTTGAAGTTAGCTTTTTAATTCTTCGTTTTATGCAAAAAGTATCGAAATTAAATATTTTTTCGCTCTGTATACAGTCTTATATTTGAAGAAAGATTAGCGCTACAGAGCGAAAAAATATTTATTTATAATTTTCGCTGAGTAAAATGGAGAATGGAATATGGAGCTTAGCACTTGGGTCCAACGCTCTTATAAAATAAACTTATAAAAACCCGTATAAAATCCCATATATACGTTAAATCGACAATTCAAAAATATATTTTTGTTCTGTAAAAGAACCAGTATTCCTTAAAAGGATCCTTTTAAGTATCCACACCTCAATTCACTCTATAATGAAATCTGCAAAGTTTCCTTCATGCTACAGGTTTCTTCGAAAATTTCCTGCTCAGAATCAAGCTGGACAATGTATATATAATTATATATAAAATATATATATATATATATATATATATATATATATATGCACACAAGAGCATTGTCTTGATTTCTTTAAAGAAAACTTATCTCACTGAAAGTGAACAATCAAGAAATTCTTAAAGAAATACACACCTCTGTCGTAATAATTCATTGATGAGTCCCTACTTATTATCACTAACTTCCATTGACTGCTATTTACGTTTCATTGTGATTTAACAGAATTGAATGGATTTTTTCATCTGATATGATAATTATGACAGTAGGGCGATTTTTCTCTAAATGAAATATTGAAAATGATAATTTATAATTTCAATTATACATAAGATTCACGTCACTTCTAACAAGTGGTCCTCATTATTAAACGAAAAAAATTGAGGTCGTTATAGACCGAGGAAGAGTGAGTCGAAGGAACATCTGATTTGTTTCAAGACGAATGGTCTTTTCAAGTGTTGATGACAGTATAATTAGAGGGCCAGCGGCGTCCATGACTAGCCAACATTTTATCAATTTTCAGCTAATTAGGGTACAGCCTATCCATAGATTATTTTTGATATGGTGATTTCACTGTTTACATTTTAATCATTTACGCTGATTGACGCTGACTTATCTTTTAATCCGGGTTGTTAGTAAAGTAGTGAGCATAAAAATTGGATATTTGAAGATTAATTTAACAATAATCATTAACTTTAATTAATTTTATAATTTTAATTTTTAAATAATAATTTTTGGAAAATCATTCTAGTTTAATTCAATCACAGCTTCTAATGACGAAGAAAAGTTTTCCTTTACAGAATTTTTTGTTGTTCTCAGTTGATGATTAACAACAGAAAATTCAGTACAGTTTCCTGCTAAAATACTATTAAAATTTCTTGTTTTAATTAAGATGTCTAGTTTTCAAATAAAACACAGGTTCTCCCTTATTAAAAATGAAACACTTTAGGGTAATGGTACAATGATTAGTCATTATTTAAAGAGTTTTTCCAGTTTAACAATTTGTAAAAAAAAACACTATAGGCGTCGAACGAAATTCTATAATATGGATAATGAATGGATGATGCTGGATAATGAATCTTAAAAAGATTCAAATTAACATAGTAAGTTAAACGTTAACAAAAAAAACGTCGAAAAAAACACAATGATTGGGCATAACGGCATATAAGTGTATAGCATAGGGCATAGGCCAATGATTGGACGATTGGCCACTGAAATGTGAGGAAATACTATAATCATTGACCACATCAAATTATATAGATTACTGATTTTGAAAGCACCGTGATGATTAGCCTCTAAATTGTATAATGATTATACTTTAAATTATATAATGATTTAACTAGTAATCCTGTAAGCGAACGAATAAAATAGTTAATTTTACTATTTTTTTTTTCAATCTGAAGGTTCTGCGATGAATGTGGTAAACTAAATTAACAAAGGGATCTTTGCAGGATCCCTTAAAGTCACCCGTGCTAACATGGGATCCTTCGGAGGAAGATGAACGCGTTCTCTGAATGAAATTAAGGTGCATAATAAGGTTCTACACCCAGAAAACTGTTTCTTTGATATACGGTCAAAGAAAAAATTTCTGTGAATTAAAAAAAGTTTTTTTGATTCAAAAAAATTTCCTTTAATATAAAGAAATATTTTTTGTAAATTAAAGACAATTTATTTGAATCAAAAAACTATTCTTAATTCAAAGAAATTTTTTCTTTGTCCGTATATCAAAGAAATGTTTCTTTGATTCAAAGAAACTTTTCTGACTGTATACAGGAGCTATGCACCGAGAAAAATATTTTCTTCGTTTAAGAGGAAAATTCCTTTTACAGAATCCTCTCAAAAATGAGCATATTTCTCTATGAATTAGATTATTTTCCTCTATTTCCTCTACTTCCACTTATTCAGGATTTCTCTTTATTTGAGAGGAAAATCCTTTCTAGAAGAGAACAATCCTCTAAAATTAAGAGGAAAACTTTATATACCATATTGTAGAGGAAAAATTGCATCAGAATAAGAGGAATTCTCTTAAGCGAAGAAAATATTTTTCTTGATGTGGTTCCTGTATAGAATCAGGTACCGGTTCCAGTACAGCTTTAAGTATAGGTTTCTGAAGGGTTCCTGCATGGGTACTCCATGGGATCCTGTAAGAGATGAACCTTTCCCATAATGGTAAAGGAAATAAGCAAAAGGGCTTTTGCATACTCAACACAGTTATCATTAGGGATTTAGTCAGTACCGAGGTCGTAATACTATTTCACTTAGTTTAAAATGATTGGAGTCAGACCATCAAGGTTCGCCGGCGGCCATCAAAGCGGCTCTAGTGCAGGACGAAGCTTCGCAGTGCTTATAGATTTATCGTGAAAACAGACTAGCTTTATTAACTATCGTCATCGATCTTTCCTTTACGCAGGAAGCGAACATTATTGATTGCAAGGTACGTATCTCCCTAGATGGACTCGGTGCCAGTGGGTTTTGCACTTTCCAGGGACGAATTATTTTTCCCCAACTAGAGCCCATTCGAGTGTGCATATATCCACACTTATCTACAATTCTACACATATTCATGTAAATAGCGTCTATTTCTCTCTGTTTTCTCGTTGGCCCATTGGGCTCGCGCGCGTTGGAGCGCGCGCGTGAATGGGCACTGTGGACCAGCCGAGTATGAATGAAATAGTAAATATAATTGACAGAAGGGCAAGCGTGGGCAGGCCAGTTCAGTCAGAGCGGGAAGGCGAGAACGGCGTGCGCCGCGTAGGAACGAGGTCATCACCTTTCTACATACATTCATGTAGTTGTATTCAAAGGAGTCTGCCTGCTTTCGCCCTTCCTTATACACCCGACTTCGGCTCTTTTGCCCCATGCTTTTATTTTGCCCGATGAATCGTGATTTTTGGAGTTGGTACCACTGCGATTCTCGCCAAAGCCAAACGCAAGCCCAAGCGCAAAGTCAAGAAATCCTTTCCCTCCTGTTTTTACTCTCCTCGTCCTCTTTTCCCCTGAAATTCACTCCTCGCCCAAGATCCTACCCCCCTCTTGTCCCCCGATGCTGGAGAACCTACGGCTACGCCAAAGACGGTAGGAAGGAACGGTTTCCGGTCGCCCACGCGACACGAACATGTCGGTCCAGACAGTGTTGTGAAAATCATCAAGGCGGCAGTCAAGAGTTCCTGGCGCAATATCTTTTCTGCTGACTGTTATTTCACTGGTGACCAGTTTTGCCTTCTACTCTAACACCGTGTCGTTAAAAAATTTCAAATTACTTAAGATTATACTACCTCGTATCGTGCTTATGAAACACACTTCCATTCACTCTTTCCAAAAATGGGACGTCCGCAATGTCTTGCTGAGACTGAGATTAATTAAGCTTCACAGATGGCAAAATGTAAATGTCTTTTTTAGCTTCTGGACACTAATTATGTAAAGAATATTTTTCTCCGTCTTTCAAGTAGAAATTTATTATGAGTTAATTGCTTCAGGTGTAAAAATAAGGAGAAACAAATACTTGTCTTGACTTAATTGAGGCGTCACACTCTGGGGCAAGAAATTACATCGGAACAAAAAAAATATATATATAGCTTACTGTTTTCAGACTTACGAGATTTTTGAGATTTGATTTTTGAGAAAGCCATTTTTGGATCCATACTTTCTCTACATTCATATTACACAATTTTTATCCCTTTTTGTCTTTTTTATCCAAAAGGGCAACTGTATTTCGGTCTGCCTTTAACGAGCTTATAATTATAATTATATATTATTATTATCAAGAAATATTAAAGAATTATGAAGAGATATTAAAGATAGGTTTACGGATGTATACTGACTTAAGAAGTGATTGCACTTATTGTAGAATATCACAAGATTTCAAGATCTGAAAAATAAGATGCAACAGTTCGAGAGACCCCTTTTAGAAAGCTGATGTGGTAATATTTATTATTCGAATATCAGAAGCCAATCCTCTGTGATAATTAAAAATCACGTTGGCAAAATACTCGAGAAGTGCTCATTATAGTAGCTTGGGACCACTCTATTAACAGCTGATTAGTGTACACAAACAGATTACATAAACTTGAATATGCACTATACGCGAGCTATTAAATATACCTACTACGGTATCCTAAATTCTCTAACAAGCAATTCGAGATCATGTAGTAACATTTTTTTAATTTTCTTTCCTAAAAGATACACATTTTTTAAATTAAACTGAATTAATTTTGTTTTTGCTTAAAAATCGTATTAAAAGCAACTTTAGATGGAGTTTCAAGGCATTTCAAAGAATCTCAAGAGATTTCAAAGGATATCCAAAGATCTCGCTATCAAAAATCGAATAAAGGGATTTAAAATGAATTCAAAGGATTTCAAGAGACTTGTAATCATATTGAAGGATTTTAAAGAATTTTCAGAGATGCAAAGGGTTTTCGAGGGGATGTCACCCGTGTAAAAATTTCCAAACCTGGCCCAGATCGGTGATGAAACGCCCGGCCCTATCGGACCCCGATCGGGCCAGGTTTGGCCAGGTCTGGGCCTGGTCGGGCCGTGTGTTTCATCCCCGGTCTGAAATCCCCCGATCTGTACCCGATCGGGGATAGATTCTCCAATCTGGGCCCGTTCGGGGCCACAGAAAAATTTCTACTCGAGTAGTAGAATGTACCAAAAATTTTGAACGTTCAAATGAGCGAAATATTTTTTTCCAATTATTTTTATATCCCAAATATTTTTCCCAATTACCAGAAATGTTATTCCAACTAAAAATAACCATAGGGGTGACAAGTTTCTTTCATACAGAATTATTTTCAATGCAGTTTAAAATACAATCAATACAAAAATTATTTTTAAAAAAATTATTATTGAACGTTATTTATTTATTATTATTTGAACATTTAGAACTTAAACCACATTAAAAAATGGTTGCAAAAATGGTAAATTATCCATTTTCAATTACTAATTACATAAAAGAAATTGTAATTATCCTCGGAATAATTAATAATTACAAAAGAAAAATGGAAATTAAATTCAAAATAAATAATAATTACACAAGAAAATTCTAATTATGTTATAATTAATTACGATATATAATTAATTAATACTGTAATTAATTACAGTACAATTACTATTTTTTTGTGTAATTAGTCATTATTTTCAGTATAATTATAATTTTTCTATGTAATTATTAATTACTCCAGTAATATAACTACAGATGTAATTAATTATTTGGAACCCTGCATTGGTTCAATATATTTACAAAGGGTTTTAAAGAGATGACCAGATTATACGGTCTAGACAAATTCGGATCTTCCAGGATAAAAGATCACTTAATAAAAGATCTGCGATCCCTTTTTCACTTGTCCTGATTTAAGGAAATATTAGAGGGATTGTCTTAATTCTTTGATCCTGCGAAGTGCCGTTGACGGGCCTCCCCCGAAGAAGGACATTCGAATGTGGGAGGGATAGTTTCCGGTCGCCTACGCATTCAGCTACAGGGACGACTCTTGGCGAGTTAACTGAAACTGTCGTTCGATACCCAAGAAGTGAAATGCACCAATGCGTTATCCTCCATTCAGTCTATTCGCTTCATTTGCTTACTTATTACTTACACTGCCTTTAACGAGCTCGAGCGAGCTAGTAACGATTAAAAATAGTAATGACGTCTGTCCTACCGCGATCGAAGCCCCCAGGTAGCATGAGTATAGGTATGTACACACATCAGCCTTTGACGTGTATTAACTGCTGCTGCAAATCTCTCCTTTCTCAATGGCTATGTCAGCTTGAAAACGATCGATTTTTCCGCGGGTTTTGCTCGCCTTGCAAGAAATCTTTCGGAATTTTCTGCTATTGGAAAAATACTAAGAAAAAAGAGGGAGCGTCCTCAGTTTCAGTCTGAGATTAATTTAAATAGGGTAATGGATACAATAGTTGGTCATCCCCCAATGATTGGCCATTTGCTTTAAATACACGTAATTAAGAAATATTATTTTATTTAAACCTTTGAAAAAAGTGGATTATTTATTTGAAAAATGGATTCTTGGTGGAATATTTTAGAATGTAGGAGAAATAGTGTGTGAGGTCCTTTCATTCTTCTGAATAAACGTGGGGGTACCTTCAAGGATATATTACGGATTTGATATGATCTGATGTAGAACTTACAGTTTACCATGGCAATGAATCTTATTAGCAATTAACAAAAAAAAACGTTTAACATTAAGCCGGCCGATTTGTGACTTCATCATCACAAATGCTTCCCAGCCATACGAGGGTGATTATCCAGAAAATAATTAACACCTGATCTGGGATAGATTAGACCTTTCGGATTAGGCGATCTAAACAAAGCCAGATTTGGGTTTGATCAGATATTAGACTCTCATTTAATTATTCCACACGAGCTGTCCTTATTTCCATACTAGATCTTATTCTGGGTCATATATGTTTGTGTGTGCCCGAAAACCCAACTCTTCCTTTTGTCAGGATCTCAGAATAACACAGTAACAAATTAGGGTACATATTTTAGGCTTTCGTGTCAAGTCATGTCTGGCTTTCCCTAATAATGTCCTTATTAGGGTAATTGACTTTTTGAACTGTTCAACATAGTTGCAGGGATTTCCAACTGAAGAAGACATCAACTAATTTTTGTGAACATATCAGGACCTAAATAAGACATTAATTTTATTGGAAACACTTTGGTGTTTTAACTGATAATATCAATTTAAAATAAATTTAACGTAATTTAGACTGAAAATCTCTGCACTCGATTCGAGTGGTATGCAGACTTCGAAAACTTGAAGCACAGCTTCTCCGCCGCTTGTACGACACTCGCTATAACTGCTGGAAGTCATTGATTTATTATACGTATAAAAGAAATCAGAATTTATGGCGCGAGAACGAATCCAGCAGGCTTCCTGATTTACAAGTTCAAGTCTGGACTGCTCCCTCTTTCTTTCTTAATCCAGGACGGTCTTAGAAAATCGGTAAGCTCGCTAACCAAACTTGCAATCGCGCGCTACAAAATCAATTCAAAGTAAAGGAAGGGAGGCGAAAAAGAGGGAAGAAATAAGAAAAAGAGGGAAGAAATAAGAAAAAGAGAGAAGAAATAAGAAAAAGAATAACAAAAAAATAACAAAAAACAAAAAAAAATGAAAAAAGCGAAAAAGAGATAAATAAAGATCGAACTATCTTCCACGTCCGTGACCATTGTTATTATATCCCATGGAACATTGTTCCCATGGGAAAACTGGACAGGCCCGGTCTACCACCTAGACACAGCAAGAGTGGCGAGTCGAGAGCATACATGACTGAGGCTGGAGCCCAGGTAGGATACATGTAGAAGTCACACACGTGCTCACCTGTGCGAACACGCGAACAAGCCTACAGTCCTACACCGACATACACTAACACCCTCCTTCGGATTTAAGATATTGCAGGGGGCGTTCACCTCGCATCCTGATCTCCTGGCTCGAGCGCGCGCGTCGCGTGCGTTCGCCAGTGTGCGTAGGTATAGGCCGATCTGCGTGTTGGC
>CAJFCP010000185.1:167679-244887 GCA_904066005.1 Synergus itoensis
TATGCTTTTATACTATACTATGCTTCTGTTTCTGCAGAATTTATCTATGAAAAATTACTGAATGAAATGGAACGAACGCTGTAGTTTTACGATAGTATCTATTAAAATTAGCATTTCAGACGATTCGGCCTCCCAATAATGACTTCAAGGTTACAGTTGGCGGACTACCATAATTCGCTTCATAGATTATCGTCGCAGGAATACTTGCGACATCGTGATCTATCCACTCTATCCTTACAAGACTTTCACCATGGCGTCGTGTTCATTCATAAATCGATTCGAGGCAGTAAACGCTCACAGGCGTCGCAATCCGCGTTGTTGCTTCCTCACCTCTTCCTTTATTCAGATTCTTCACATCGACAACCAACTCAAGGCTAATTGCACTTTAAGCTGTTGCCTTGTTGCTTGTTTCTATTCGATGGTAATTTTAGGTTTGAAAGATTTTGAAATAGAGATACTGTAATTATTTGAATATTAGCAGGAAATGAAAGTTCTAAATGCAAAAAAAAATGTTTTCCTTTACATGTCTATTATAGGAAAGTCAAGTATCAGCAAAAGCAGCTTATTAAAGGTCAAAACGATTACATAAATTGATGTTGAGAAGAAGAGAAGATTTAAGAGTAAATCAAAAGCATACTTTTGAGGGGAAGAAGGTTGTAGGATGCTAAGTGTTAGGTGGCCACAAGATTCAATTTTTCAATTTCCCTGACAGAAAAGTATTAAAAATGCGTATAAATTTTCAATAATAATACTATTGAAAATTTTTAAAAATTTTGTATAATATAACTTTAAGTCTTGTGAAATTTAAAATCACCACAACATTTAACATTTCTAAAAATTTCTTAAAATTTCCTGTAATCCTTCAAAATTCCATAAAACATTATCAGAATCTCGTGAAATATTTTTAAATTCCACGGGCAATTTTAAAAACTCTTAAAATGCATCAAAATATCTTAAAATAATTGGAAACCTATTGAAATCCCTTAAAATCCCGTCAAATTCTTTAAAATTCCTTAAACTTCTACAAAATCTTTTATAAATCATAAAAATATTGCGAAATCCTTTAAAATTCCATGAGAATCATTTAAATTCTTTAAAATCACTTTAAAATAATTAAAATTTCTTTAAATTCTTACATACCTTTTAAAATCTTTTAAATTCCACAAGAATATTTATAATTCCTTAAAATCTCTTAAAATTCTTACAAGTTTCTTATAATCCTTTATAATTCCACGAAAAACTTTAAAATCCCTTAAATACGTAAAGAACTTCAAAAATTTCTCGAAAACTTTTCAAAATTCCACAAAATATTTAGAAAATTATAATAATCTCGTGAAATCCTTTAAAATTCCATCTGTTAAATAAATTATAAAAGTTATACATATATAATACGACAAAAATAATATAGTTAACATAAATGTCAATTTCTATTTTCCCTGACAACTACTTGCATTTCCCTGACAATTCCCTAACTTCCCTGATAAACTTTCTTTTCCCTGACATTTCCCTGACTTTCCTGACATGTGGCCACCCTGAGGGTGAAGATGAAGATGAATAGGGGGTGAGGGATGATGATAGAAGAAGTGAGGAATAAAGTAATTTAAGGGAGGATATGGAAGGTGGGTATATACAGAAGGGTGAAGGAGAGTGCTAATAATTTGATTTAACGAATGTTCCCCTAATATTTCTCTTATCGAAGCTTTTGCATTGTAAATTTAATAAATGAATAAAGTAAGAGTAAAATAATGAAAAGAATATTTTTTATTTCTTTTTGTGTTTGTAGTAGCAGTATTGAGTAACATTATAACGTGCAGCTTTGCTGAGCATATAATGAAGTGGCCGAGGACCCTTGATAAAAATTATACCCGTATCTATACAATTTTACACATGAACTAGACTTAATGCGCATTCCAGCATGAACCAGACGATTATGCTGCGTCCGCCGGCTTAAAGATGACAGTAGTAAGTAGTAATGACCAGCGAGGGGCTCTAGAATGATTACATCGTTCATCTTGAAATAAAAGCAAATTATCATGTCGGATTCATTGATTTCTGCTCACTTTCTATATCATAATTTACTCTCTGTTAGAAAAGTTACAACTGATTAACTTTAGAAGGTGTTAGAATTCATTTAGTGATTGAAAATGGTAACATTCTTGACTTCAATGAATTCAAAGAGACTTAAATGGATGGAAATTAATTTAATGAAATTCAGAAGTCTTTAACGGAACTTTTAGTGCATGAATTGAATTACATTAAGTTTGAATGATTTCAAAGGTACATTTCAACTGGTGCAAGGTAGTAGTTAGTACCTCAGTTGCAGTTGTTTGATTCAGTCAAATTTCACTACAGACTAGAGAGTACATTACAATTATAACAATGGTAGTATCTGCAGGAAGGATTTTTAATCGGCCAGTTTCTATTGACCTTTTAGTAAAGGTTACGAGCACTTGACTACAAATTGTTATAATCGTTATTATTACTGGTTAAGATAATCTTCTCTCAGCAAGCGAGACCTCGTTAAGTTGCTGCTATTGCAGTTTAGTGAAGAGTCTAACGAGCAACTATACTATGATTGATCTAGCAATATAAATGATTTCAGTTAGAAAAAACCAGTAAGTCAAGAAAATAAAAAAAAAAAACTACTTGTTTCTGTGTTTGCATCCAAGTATTGTGGGAATTCAATCAATCAGACTGACGCCTCCATGAAATCTCTTGAATTCAGTCAAAACATTTTTCTGAACTGGTGAAACACTTCTTCGGTTACATGAAGACTACCATTTCTCCTGAATCGAAGAAATTTTCTGGGAATTGAAGAATTTTTTTTCAGTGTCGAATAAATGTGGAAGTAGCTGATGAGCGTCATCGATGCGTGCGGGAGATATTCCATAAGGGCGCGTCTTGGTACACCAGAGTCTGGACTTAAGTTTGTTCGAGTCGATCTCGAGATGGAAAGAAGGAAGAAAAGAGGTGTGGCAGAGTCTCTCGCATGCGTTAACGCTTGGCGAGACTGGTCCACGCAGTATCCGAATCTATCTATATACAGCAACAGCAACAGCAAGAGCTACAGCAACAGCATGCCATACATACGATTTGCATGTGTGTGTCTTGGTACGCGCGTCCACACGATTGTATGTGCACAAACACACACCATCAACTTGCCAACGACCAAACGCACTCGGTCAAACCCAACCGGTATTCAAAGTCAGCTTGATGCTGGGTAAGGCGAGGTGAGAGGAGGTATGAGGTATGAGGTAAAGGAGTAGAGGGAGTATAGGCACGAGCCTAACTGCAACCAGCATCCCACGCGGCTGGACCAACGCGTTTAGTATCCTTCTCTCCCCCTTCTTCCTCACCCCCTTGGTTCACCATCATTTCTTCTCTCTTTCTTACTTGCGCACTCCAACTTCAACTTCAACTCTATATGTATGTATATTCCAACCATTAGGCACACTACTGCTTCTTGATTCTTTAGTTTGACCCCACTCTTGATATTATGTATGTGTGTATCTTTCTTCCTCATCGGTGAAGTTTCTTCATCTCTCTCTTATATGTTCCTCGTGAAATTCTCCTTCTCTAGACCGTATGTGCTTTGAAAGTCGAAAATTCGTTAACGTAACTCGTTTGCCACGCCATTCATGAGTTGCATCACCATCACACTTCCAGGGCCCGTGCTGCTTGCGAGGCAGTGATTAAAAACATAGTGGGGCCCGCGATAGGTAAATATTTCTTGTTATCTTGTGGCACGCTCGTATTGTCATTTGAATTCTCATTTGTTAGCACATTCTGATGAAGGTATAACACTAGTGATCGAGAGATTGCTGCTGTTTAAATTGATGTAGGCTACAGATTGGAGAATTATTTGAAAAGAACATCCGCCCTGGGTGCTAAAAAAGACACCTGTATAATCTGACCTAGCACGTACTGTGTAAAGAAACAGGCTACTGAATCATTTATTTAAAGTTTCGTTGCTGTTATACAGTAGCTAACTTTACTTCAGGCAAACAGCAACAGGTATCTCGAGTGATATTCTGTCTTGCTATATATAGATTCTTGACATTCCTAGAAATATTACTGTGTCTTCTAATCTTCTAATTTATTTTGGATATATTTATTACACCAGGTGCACTACTTATACATAGAACGAATGCTTTTTCTGCAGATTAACTGAAGTCAAGTGTCAGAAGAGAAAAGTGGTGCAAGTGGAACAAATGGAAATGTAAATGAAGCTTTATATCAGTTTCCTGCGTCCCGCAAGTTCGTTCCGCATTCCGCCACTCCTATCAATGAAGACTCACGCCCTTATAGCAAGTAGACTAGTTAGAAATTAGAATTATGACACGAATTCTTATCATTATGATTTATTGAATTTATTGAATTTATTGAAACTTGAAAAGGAATTTCTTCGGCTTAAGTACCGAAAACCAAAAACATCATTGTATACGTATAGCTACGCGTTCTCTAGAAGTTTTTCATTGTGTGGAGTATAAAGACCGTAAATGGTGCACCTTAGTGTCAACTAATGGCACGCCCTCCGTAAAATCCATATATATAAGATTAAGGCACTAGACAGGAGGATCTTGCTCCTTTGGAAATTATGATCACTTGTGGTCCCTTTTGGACGCGTGGACTGGAAGGTTTCGTGAAACAGGACCCTAAACGTAAATCAACCTGAATCAGTCCCCTTCTCACACGCTCGCACACATACACATATTATACATGTAAGATATAAATGCAGACTCTCCCTCTCCCTCTCGTTTCATGAAGAACCTCTCGATCGTTCTCTGGCATGCTCGAAACACGACAGGATTACGATTTCGATCGAGTCGCGTCCCTGCAGTGCTTGCTTCTCTCCCAAAAAGAAAGAATCAAGAGAGAGCTTGTCGGAGCGTGAAACGATAAAGAGGAGGAGGCGACGACTGAAAACGATATAATGAGCAGAACGAAATCGTATTAAGGCACGAGGAACGACCAGTCCGTTTTATCGAACCGGATGCTATCTTCTCCTCTCTGTCTTTTGATCTTGCTCTTCCCGTTTCTTTCCCCTTTGATCCCCTCTCTCATCCCTCATCTCTCATCACCCATTCCTGGCTTCACATGCCTCTCTTCCTATCCTTTGGCAGAGGCACGATCGGCGCGATCGTTCGCCACTTAACACGACCTGGAAAATTGAGTACACAAGATTTTCGACGACCACCCTGAATGAGTATTCATTCTTGCGTCAGACATGTGTGCAAGGCATACACAATTGTACGTTATGTAGTAATATCGGTCGCTCGTGCCGCTACTGTACGATCGTTAAAACCTTTTTCTCAGGACGATCGACCAAGGCATATTAATTAAAATTTCTGGACGGCAAACTGTTCACTCTGGTCGCGTTCCAATGCTTCCGAGAAGTGAAGAGCTATAAAGTTGAACGTGATCAACAGACAACTCGAGATTCAATCGATTCACTGACAATGCATGCGAATCGATGAGCCTTGTTGGTGGGACGTTCCATTTCTTCAATTTGTACATTATAAAAATTGAAAATTGAAAATTGAAAAAATTAAATAGACGTAAAAGAATCGAGCGGAAGCAGCACACAATTTTTGAAAAATACTAGTAAACCAACACGCGCGCTAAGCGCACGATTATTTTGTCTTCCTTCTTACAACTTCAATTCAGTCATTCAAAGGCCAATTAGATTTGCAATAATAATGTATCCCAGATTTTCAAGACATTTTCTGACACCATTTTTTTAGAGAGGAATTTCAAAAGGTTTCTAAGAATTTTAAGGGATTTTGACGATTTTCAAGTAATTTTGACTAAATTTAAAAGAATTTTAGAATTTCTAAATGATTTTGTAGAATTTTAAAGGATTTCACTTTCAGAATTATATTCGTGGAATTTTAAATGAATTCAATGGATTTTGAATTTTATACAATTTGGAGGAATTTTAAGATATTTCAACGAATTTTAAGGGATCTGGAAGATTTTGTGTGAAATTTTAAGAGATTTCAAACAGTTTCTAGGGTTTTAAGGAATTTAAAAATTGCGAATTTTAACTTGGGTTTCAAGATATTTATGATTTTAATGGTTTTCGTAGATTTTTAAGAGATTTCAAGAGGTTTTTGGGAGTTTTAAGAAATCTTAACGAATTTGAAGGGATTTCGAAGGATTTCGTGAAATTTTTTTGCGCTAGTTTGTTTTTTTCTTTCATTCAACTTCAAGTCATTCAAAAGCCAATCAGGTTTGCAACAACAATGTATGCGAGATTTTCGAGACATTTCGTGACACCATTTTTTTAAGATAATAATAGGAAAATAAAAAGCAGGAAATTATCTGCTGAACGAAAGAATGAAATTTAAGGGGTAGCTTTCGAAAAATGAAGAAATGTTGATTTTTAATGAGCACCTTAGTAGATATCTATTAGGCGCCACATTAATTCGATGGTCTAGAGTGACTAACTAAATGTGAATTATTGTAGTAAATAAATGGCCGGAAGTATATCCTTTCTTGGTTAGAAGAACATAATTGAGAAAGATACATCTACTTTTCTATCCAAATACGGTTATACAGCATAGATCAGCAAGTCTCTTGGAATAAAAAACCAGTTATGCATATATAGAACCATTTAAAAGCATCCAGCCTATCTTGTATAATTTCATGTGTTTTATGGATGCTCTTGGAAGAGACAGCTATCACGTATTTGGCAATATGCAAAAGGCATTGGTCCCAACGATAAATCTGATTAAAAATAATTATCTCCTACTGTGTACTTTCTAACTTAACCATAATAGGACAATTAGTTTAATTGAATTATCAATTATTATCAATATTCTAGTATCATTAGAATCGTTCTGAGAAATTTAAAATTATTTATGTATCTAAAAAAAATAACGTCATTATTTTTTGATTGTATAGGGTTTTAGTTATAATAAATGTTCCATTAATTCAATATAATATACTTAAGGGCCTATTAACGTCTATTTTATTACCAGACCCAGCATACCTAAGAGTTCCAAATTTAATGAAGAGGAAGATTTCAATAATTTTAAATATTCAGGAAATTCTGTATACATGATAAATTAGAACTAGGACCACCGCGTTGCCTCGAAGGTGTAAACTCGCTATGAAAAAAGGGCTACCTCTGATCTGTGAAAACTGAAAGGTGTCCACCGAATGGGAAGAGGATATACATAATTTTAGTATTCAAATGGAAGTGAGTCCCGCCCTCCCTGTAGGGGTTTGCCCCTCCTTTCTGATATGAGACTTGTACATATACGTAACACTTAAGTATTCACATAAATTTGCCTCGAAAATATAAAAATATTTATCGCCTACTAACATAAATATAAAAAAATTCACTTTATCTCAAAGAAAATAGTAAACTATGACGTCACAAACTACTGAATTTCCCATTTATAATCTTTATCCGCCGACTTAGTTTTATATTAAAGGAGATATCTCGTTCAGCGACTTAAATTTCAGATTTTGAGAAAAAAAAGTAAAAGCAGCTGCACATTTTTTTACTGATTCCCGTACGGATTTTGTCACAACCATACACGGAAAAACACTATATAGTGTTTTTCCGTGTGCTCTAAAAATATTTTACGGTTCAGGAACCAAAGATCCTTATCAAAGGTTCCTTAAATGGAGATTTTGGTATTTTGACTAAGGGAGGGTCTGAGATTTAAAGAAATTAGAATAATGAATGCTCTCCTAGACTCTTATAATTAAACTGAGATGTTAAAAAATCAAAAGGTGTCGTGAAAGCTGTTTAATGGCCGTTTTCATCGCATGTTAGAGTCTGGAAAGCAAATCTAGGAACGTATGTTGAACAACACTTCCCATGGAGCGAGACCGCGCTTCCATTGCGTCGCGTTGGTGCCCCGCGCAGTGATGGGTAATTAAACGGAACGTGTAATGGAGTAACGTGCACTAGCGGTACCCCACAAGAGCTTGTTCAGTGAGATTCCATTGCTCTTGGTCGATGTGCATAATCTCTTTCGAACGGAAGATTGGCAAGAAACAGCTGAAAAAAGCATGCCTCAGTTCCGGCATTTATCAATTATCATTTTATAGACCGTCTGCCTCATCAAGAACAGTTTATCTTTTTTCAACTCTACACATAATCAGTGTGGGCAGTTAAACTAAGTTTTCATAAAACATTATAATAAATGAATAATAAACATCATGAACAATTTAAACAAAGAAAGAAAAATTATAATACATGTATTATAATTTTTCTAAGTATGTATTTCTTCATAGATGTTTCAATTTACTTTTTTCTTAAGTAAATGCATCACGAGATGGTCGTGTGTGTTCTTGTATCTACGAGGACGGTACTCTATTGTATATGTTCATCTAAGATTCGAAGTGCTAGAGTACCTAAAGGTGATGGCCCACCCACGGTCAAAATAGGTAAGATGACTTGACTCCCTGGTCTCTAGTCTTTAATTTACGATCGTTGGTCTCATGATAATAAAAAAAACTGACGCACCTACGATCCGTTCTCTGCCAAACTCTTCGTAAAGACTTTCTTATTCAAAATTATTTATTTTCAAAACATCTTTAGACTTAAGACACGGCATATTTCTCAATGTTACGAAAAGAAAATCACTTTATAAATCTCTTTTATTTCTTGATACAGACGTTACTTTGTTCTTCCTTTATTCTTTCTTTAGAGAAAATGTTACCTTGATTTATAGGTGTAATTTACATTTACCCGTAAGCTATTCCGTAAAGACCACCGTGATTTTGACTTTTAAGACAATTTATTTTCAACACTAAAAGAGTGATAAAAATGTTTCTGTTTACATGTAAATCGGATTTCATTTCTTGATTTGACATTTTTATACAAAGTGTTCATAAATTTCGATAAATAAACCACAGTCCAAGTTTAACGAAGCGGAGGGGGTCATCTGTTCTTGCTTTATAATAATTAGTCGAAGAGAAATGATGGTGGAACAAGAAGGGGTCGTAAAAGGTGATAAATTAAAAAAGAATTGCTCGAATTATAATAAGCAAACCGTGCATAATAAAATTGAAGTCAGGGTTGACTCGCGAGCTACAATTGCAGGCAAATCTGGCAAAGGCAAACGATCGGCCGATTACACATGTAATCCTAAGCAATTCCATCGGTCTCCGAATACGGTAGGAGGCGAATAAGACATACATATACCTATCTACACCGCCTATCTCGCTGGCGATTCTTAAACACATTTGAGCGCTTAAAGTGTGCACTGGTGTGTATCAGTGTGTGCATATTTATTTTGAGTAAGGTGCGCAGTGCGCACACATCCAGTTATTCGTCATCATGCTGCCGTGATACACCTTAAGGCCCAGCCCTCACTCCCTCCCATCCACCCCACTGCTGATGAATCGCGTGTAGAAGTCCAAATAAGGGGAAATCCAAAGGTGAATTAAGGCCCCTCCACTCGGTGTGGCGCCACGAGCCGAGCCGATCTTCGCGTCGTGCACGATCGTCTCGCGGCGTCAGAGTCCCGATTCCCCGATCCTGATACCCGATTCAATCTCACCACCGGACGGGGAAATCAGCGCGAAAAAACTGCACGAACCGCGAAATCTCGCAATCTCCCCATCGACCTCAAATGGGAGGAGCCAGAATAGTGTTTTTAATGGCGGATTTTTGCGACACGCCAATCACATTTGACTTTTTATTCACCTTACCAAGCACTCGCATTCGCGCATGTGTGCGAGCGTCTGTGAGCGCACGCGAACGCGCGCGTGCCAACTATGCGTGGGAGAGAGATGAACAAAGAGGGAAAATAAACAAGGACAAAGAGAAAGAGACTTTCCAAGCACAAACAAAAGCATACAAGTTATATGCATTTCTCAGTATCCTTTGTTTTTCCATTCTCAAATTCACGAATTAAACCCCTTCTGAATGCAGTATCTTAAGATACTTCGGTTTCTGTATAAGATCTGGTTATATGTAAGTTTGTATATCTAGGTTTGTATACATCATCTTGTATACGGATAAATATTGTTTGCGAATAAATATAATATCTATATAGGTATTTTCAGTGGGAGTTTTAAATGTATTGCGTTCCACGTGTCCAGGATTCGTGTTACAGAATTTTTTTCCGTTATGAAACAACACAACCAATACCCGAAACACTGTCGTGTGTTTCCGGTAAGCCGCATTGCAAACACGATTTTCATTGCATTGATGCAAATGCATAATGAAATAATAATTATAAGGTAATAAAATGGTACTGTATTGCCATGGTACCAAGAATTTAGTGTAACTGGTATCAGGTTTTTAGTATGACAGGTACCAATATTTTAGAGTGATTGGTACCAATGTTCTAGTTTGGCGGTATCAAGCCTTCAGCTTGACTGGTACCAGGCCTGATATCAAGTTTTTAGTGTGACTGGTATAACAACCTTTATACCTTATACCTTTATAGAACCTTGGTACCTTTAGTTTGATAGAAACCAGGCCAGGTACAAAACTTTTAGTGTGACTGGTACCAAGTCACTGACTGATAACAGACCGTGACTGATAACAGTACCAGTACCATTTATACTACCAATTATACTGGCAATACAGTGCCAATTCTGGTACTGTACAGTACAATTCTGGTACTGTATTCTGTATCAATTTTCGGCCTGGAAGAGACCGAAACTTAAACGCGTCTGTAATATCAGTGGACTGTAGCAACAGGTTATTTGTCAGCTTCCGTCTGACAACACTTCAACGCTATGCTTTTATACAAGGAAGGCTTTTCAGCTGTCTTCAACTCTATTCTGTAACCTTCAATCTACTGCTTCTATATATTTCAATGTATAGTTCCACGTCATCGCTTATCGTACATTTTTTTAAATTCTCAACAAACTTAATCCTACATGCAGAATCATAATTTATTACAAGACCTCTTCCAATTTTCAACATCAATATGGTAGACGAATATGTACCAAAAATGACTGTTCTGAAGGCACGTGTCTTAAAAACAAGCTCTACAACATTAGCTGCACCATTAATTTCATTCTCCAACCTTTAAATCTCCCCTTTTTGTCTTGTCCGTTCTGTCCATTCTTCCCAAAGAGCACCGCTCAAGTGCTAAAGAGAAGAGCAGAACTTTTGTAACACGTGCGAGCTAGAAAATGCGTCTATTAAAGATTTACTCTCTGCGTCGAAAGTTTTAAGCGACGAGGTCCTTTTCATGAAAATTAGTGCTTACACGAAGCGTATAATGTCATTACGATTACGTAACTTATTGAAGAGTTGAAGACACTCAAAAAGAGTAATAAAAAATACGGTGCTATGCTCTGAAGTAATACTCTGTATATCTTCATCATTTGGAGAGAAAAACCTAAGAATATTTTCGTAATATAATAAAAAAAAGTTTCTCTTACAAGTGCTCAGCTTCACATCGCCTGGAATGTATGACAATATTTTTTTACTCAGAGATACAATCGAGAAGTTTGTATATATGTTACAACCATCAAATCCACGTGCGACTCGGGATTGTATATATTTAAATATGAAAAACAGCGAACGACCAATCATTAATCTTTCCTCAGGAATTTTAAAGTGTTATAGACACAAAACATTTAAGCCATCAAATCAGTGGAGTGAAAACTTGAGGTAAAAAAAAAGTCAGCAAAATGTTCACAGGTACAAGTAACCCTTGAGATCTATGCAAACAACTTATATAGACTTTGAAACGTTTGACACTTTCAAAATCTTTCTGACTATGAGATGCCATGACGTGGCAACACTTCGCAAATAAAAGGTAAAAATAACAGTTAAACTTACACAAGATTTAGCTCCTGATTGAAATTTCAAGAAAAATATAAAAGATAGAGAAAGCTTCTTTGGAAGCTATTCTATAATGTTGCGCACTTGTGAAATCTTTAAAATCGTTTAAATCCCTTCAACACCTTTTGAAATCCTTTAAAATCCTCTGAAATTCCTTAAAATCGTTTGAATAATACTGCACGAGAGGTTGTTAATTTCCAACCTACTCATTTGCCAATACAGGGTAGGCCATGAATAATTATTTCACCAGACTGATATAGCAGAGTTACAGTTTTTGCAGCATGACATTTAGGACTTGCAGTGCATTGTTTTCAAATCATTTTTAATAAATTCAAAGAACCTTGTTGACACTGTAAAATTAATATCCAATTGTAAAAGAAAATTATCATAGTTTTAGAAACTGATTATGCAAATCCTTATCAAACGGCTGAAAAATATTTTTCAAAATTTTTTCAAGAATAGTAATTCAGATCTTATAACTTCTATGAAAAGATAGACTCGCAAATTATATGTTTTAGGTTTTATTCCTTAATAATGAGTGCCTTATAGTATATTTTGTAGTGCATTAACCGTATAGGTGTTGTATTAAAACAAGGGTGAATGAGTCTAGATATTTAATGCTGGCCCCAAGGCACATCTCCATCAGCAGAGTCGATTATTACCACAAAAACACTTACAGTAAGTGCACCAGCTTGTCATAAATAATTATTTCGATCTCAACTTTCCTTGAATGCTTTTCGTTGCTATATACTTGCGTTTATTATACCAAACCCATCATTATAATTACTATATTGATTAATATAGTGATTGAAACTATATTGATTAATATAATGATTGAAACTTCTTGAAATCCTGTAAAATCTTTGAAAATGTTGCCATATTTGAAATTTGAATACACGCTCTTGCATACAAGTCGAAGAAAGAAGAAGAGCGTAGACCGTAATAAAAAGCGCAAATTTTCGACATCCTGGGGTGGAAGAAAGCTATTATAAGGTCAACCACATGCATTCAGCGCTTGGCATTATTGAATATACTAATGAACACATTCGAAACGAGAAGGGAAGTGTCTACAGTAAAAAAAAAGGGATAAAAAATGTCAAAGTTGGACTCTACTAGACTCGACTCTTTTTTTATCTTGGTTCTTATTCCAAGCTACACATAGAATTACAGGTAATTCGAAGGGAATGATAATAATTATTATGATCCACGTTTGGATATACTCGCGACGGTGAAGCTCGTTCCTTGAGACTCAAGATTCTCTTTCCAACGTTGCCATGCAACGTTTCATCGAAACCCAGGTGTCTTCTATGGCGTATGAACTCTATCTCGTTCTCCACCCACTGACAGAGCGGGCTAACAACGATCCAAGAACCTGTTGCCAACGGTTTGAGAATCTCTGCTCTGCTCGTGCCGGCTCTGTCTCTCTTCCTTGCACTAAAGACAGGATATTTTTTCTTCTTCCTTTTTCTCTCTCTTTCTCTCTCTTTCGATCCCCGTCTATCTTTGTACTCGACGTAGATACCTCAGCGCGTAATATCACGCACTTTATCATCACGAAGATGCGTACGTGTTTGACAGAGGAAAAGGAGGAGACGAGATGAGATGAAAGACTCGACAAGAACATAGCAAGGAGAGTGAGAGAGAGATAGAGTGAGGGAGAGAGATAGAGAGAGATAGAGAGAGAGAGAGAGCAAGAGAGAGAAAAAATTAAAGAGACGCAGATAGAAAGTATGCGGTCAGGCCGAATGGAATGGAATATAGGGAGTATGGCACACGCCACACGCCATCATAATGGAGTAATGAGGCAAAGCGTTTTCCTTTCCACACTGTCTCAACTCTGGAGAGCAAACGTGAGAGTTAGCCAGCACACTACTAGCTGGAATGCCACGTAAGTTGGAACGAATTGAGCAAATCAGAGCCACATCCGATGAGGTCACTTCGCTGGGCTCTTCTGCTCTTCTCCGAGAGCATCTTGGATTCTCTACTTGGTCTTTCGTTCCCCAAGAACAAAACTTGACTTGGAGGATTGCGACAAAAGAGGAGGCCAAAGACGAGTCGACTAAGAAAGAGAAAAACAAGAGAGAGAGTAAAAAACAAGAGAGAGAGAGAGAGAGAGAGAGAGAGAGAGAGAGAGCCAGAGAAGATGTCACGGCACGTGACCCCAGAGACCGCCAGAGTCAACTCGCTCAAGTAGCCGCTCCAGCCCTTTGACCCCGGACAATTTCAAATTATGTCTCCTCCGAAGCGGATATTCGTCAGGGACGAACCGTAACGTGATTTTAAGTTTAACAATAAGCTGCATGGTCCTCGTTATGAAGAAATTCCCGTTTCATTGCATGGCTGGCCAAGGGGTATTGTTTCTCCAAGTTGATGACGATAACAATTCAAGCTGAAAAGGTGGGACGCAACGGGGAGAGTATAAACTTTATAACGTTATAAATCTCTCTTGCAAAAGAATTGATAAGAACGTTTCAAATTTTATATTCGTTGAATCTTGAGCTATAAAGTCAAAGAATGTTTTGTAGGAAGAAAAGTAAGAGTTATCTGTCCTTGGATTCAGAAAAGTGCGTTTATGTGAGGGGATTTTCAATCATGTGTGTACTTTTTTCAGTCTGTCGAATTCCTTTCCAATTTTATGAAATCCCTAGAAATCATTTAAAATATTATAAAATCCCTTCGATCCTCTTGATATACGAAGCCTTTTGAAATTCTTGCTAATAATGCTGTCCAGTCTGTCAAAATACTGTGAACTTCTTTCAATTTGCTGAAAGCTTTTTTAAAGTCTCTTGAAATCCCTAGAAATATTATAGAAATTCCGATGGGAGTTTAGTAGGGCCCTGGCTAGTTTTCCCTATTTCTAGTCGGGCGCTGGTCGGGAAAAATGGAGAGGGCCTGACTAGTTCTGTAACACTGTTTTAGCCAGGTTCTAGCTAGAACTTCTGAGCAGGCCTTAATGAGAGTTAGGTAGGGCCCCGTCTAGACCCTTTCTATTATAATATTTTGGTTATTTACCATATGTGAAGTACCAAAATTCAAATTAATAAAGAATAAAAAATTCTTAAATGTCAAATCAAAAGTAAAGTTGGTGTATTTTATATATTATAAAACTATTATAAACATAGTAGTAGAACAGTTTTTTTTTTCACTCTTATAATTTTATTTTTAACTGTTTTTTAATATCTATATCATAAATATTATGATTTTTTTTGTGAGAATTGGAAATATTGCAGTAAAATGGGCCATACTGGCTAAGACCAGCTAAGAACAGTTCCTGCGACTAGATCTTCTTTGTTCTTTTATTCGAATCAGGGTCCAACTAAAACCTGGTTAAAATATAAGATTGGGGCCTAACTAGACGTGCATAGATTTTCTATTTACAAAGAATGGAAAATCCTTACAGTGCCTTAAGGGGTCCTAACTAGAACTTACTATTCCTATTGTTCTAGCAAGGACCTGACTACCGCCCTAATGAACATAGGGACAAATGGGGCGATTTCTACATGGGTTTCAAACTGAACGGAAGTGAAGATATAATAAGGATTCAGTTTAAAAACAACTTCTTTTGAGATAAACATGGTAGTTCATTTTTTTTAAATGAATTGAAATTAGTATCCCTAGTAGCAATTAGTCTAGTTTTTTCTTAACACTCTTAAGTAACTCGTAGGGCTGAAATGGGGAAAAAACTAGACTAGAGAAACTAGGTAATGTCTAGTTAGAACCTAACTAGAATTTCCTGAACAGATTTGAATGAGGAAATCCTTGACTAGTAATCAATGAAATTTCCTCATTCAGTACGAGAATATTTTTTCCTTGCCTGTATCTCGATAGAAACTAACTAGGATTTCCTGCTCAGTTTTAACTTAAAAGATCCCTCTGTTGATTTCTACATTTCATACTTGGGTTTGGATATGAATATTTATATTTGCTTGTATTATATAATAAAAATTGAATACAAAGAAATAAATGAAAAAATCTATAATTATTTAATAATAATTAATAAAAAGTATTTAATAAATGATAATTTATTAAATGTAAAGAGAAACAACATGCGGACAAGGAATGAACGAGGAGTGGAAAATACATAATTTATTTTATATTTTTGCAAATAAAAGAGTTTATATTTCATTTAAAAGATGGAAATAATTTTATTAAATCTACGTAAGTACCTCGTAAGAAACTAACCAGATTCCTTCTAGATTTCCTAGTCAGTTCCTAACTCGAAGCAGCGTTACATTCCTCACTAGTAACTGACAAGTTTCCTAGTTGGGTGATAACCAGACATAGGGAAAAACTGACTAGAAACTTGCCTAAAACTAGGACCAATTTCTACTAGGGATGATCTGCCAGATTTTAATTTGTACAAGATGCATATGCAGATCTTGGTTTAAAATGTATCTATCCTAAATAAATCTTTTCAGTGGGTGGAGTAGTAAAAACCAGAATGGAAACAAAATGATTAACGGTCAATTATAATTCACCTTTAATACGAGTTTCGACAAAGTTATGAGTCATTTTGGTTTGCTTATTAGACGTTCCATACTTTTACGTGAAGATGAAAAACGACTGGTCGTTCGTCATTAATTTTTCCGTTCTGTTCTATCTCTGCTTGTTAAAACTGTTACGTTCCTATCAATGTGTATGTAGCTCATGTTATGTCTACATGCCTAATTATATATGACCACTTGACCAGTGTGTAAAATGAAAACAGTGTTTTCACTTTTCTCGCGCTTAAATTAAAAGAAATATTTCTTTTAAATTGCATGAGTAAAAGAACCATATGCAAAACATATATCTTTAAAGATTAGACTGAGAAAAAAAGCTTTTAATTGATTATTAATATTCTTGCCTCATCATTTAAAACTTGACACGGTGCGGACTCTATAAGAGGTCCAAGGCTCCTCAAATTTTGGTAAGAGTAAGCAGGGCAAAAGAGATTTAATTAGTTTCATATCTTTGAGGCAAAAAACAGATTTAAATCTGAATTCATCTATTCAAATACACATATAATGTCGCTAAAAAGGTGTGCTTACTGGGGCCCGTTTGGTGAGACGAAGTGAGGCAAGAGGACTTGCTTAGCCCACGTCTAGCCACATATGGCGTGTGTTGCTGCCACCATAGTTACAATACCTCCACCACTGTCATCATCGTCGCTAGTCGCCCTTCTCGTTGTCATCCAAAACATCATCGTCGTTGCTTCCATTTTACAGAAGTTCAAGAGTTCTAGGGTTTTAAAAGAATTTCAAAGATCAAGAGATCTCAAAAGCATCCAAGGAATTGGGAGAGATTTCGAAGGGTGCTACAGAGCTTCGTCGCAGCATCTACCTCTCTTACGCATCCTTATTTATTTCTGTAATCAACTCCTGTCTTCTACCTCTCATTTCTGACTACCCTATTCATCTTATACCCCATTCCTGATACATTTCATCCTTTTGTTTAAGCGTTGACGCTTTTCTTCGTTGCTATATTACAAAAATGAGTGTCACCAGTACATCATTCTTATCATCTTATCATCTTATGTCTCATCATTTATTTGAAAATATTTTCAATTCTTCAGAATTCGTGCAGATCATTTGTGCAGAGATAGTTTTGTTCAGCTTCACCAATAGTCGCCAAACACCTCTAATCAACTCCTACAATATCATGTTTACAGTCCGCAACCTCTATTGTAGATCTCGAAAATGGTGGTTTAAAGACAAAGATCTGATCCATCAACAGCCATGGTTAAGTCCGTACAATTGTGCAAATCCCACAGATCTTGCCACAATTTTCTCATATCCATCCTTTCCGGCAACAATCGGCCGAAAATTGCGAGGTTCTCGGTATCCACCAGACCAGCAGATAGACAAAGTACTATGGACTCATGAAGTACATTGTCTTGATGGTGTGTATGTGCCAAAGAGTGAAGCGCGCTCTCTCGTGCGGGGGTGCGCCCACGCCAATGACGTCACCCGGCGAACGTTGGCAGTATTACCGGCGATGGACGCACTGGTGTGCGTGTGCGAGAAACGGGGTGGGGCTGGGGGGTGGGAAGGAGGGGGGGGGAGGGGGGGGGCATGGATGGGGGGGGGGAAAGGAGGGGGAGATGTAATGACGATGAAGTGGGAGTAAGGTGGTTTCACAGCGGAGGGAGAAAGACAGCGAGCGCGAAGAAAGGGGAGAGTTGGCCAATGGGGTGGGACCCAATGATGGGGCTAAGGTGACTGAGGGACGGGGGATTGAGGAAACCCGTGGCGGGGAAAACGCAGAGAAGGAATGAATGGAGATTGCAGACCACGCCGAAGAGACGAATGGGTTGACCGGAGAGGTGGTGAAGGGGGAAGAGGCAATTGTGTGGCGATGCAGCAAGAGAAGAGACCAAGAAAGAAGAAGAAGAAGATGAAGAAGAAGAAGAGAAATAATGCAACGATGACGATGATCTGAGGAGGGGAAGCAGTGTTACCAAAGAAAGAGGATCAAGAGAAGGAGAAGGAATAAGAGAGAAGGAGGTGGAAGAAGAAAAGTAATAGCAGGAGGGAAGACGGTGCTGGCGTAGGTAACCACCGTCAACAGTATCGGGAGTAACCCTGGGGTGATGTCGACGACACGTGACGTTGGCAAATCTCGTCGCGGTCGCGCCGTTCTCGCTGACGCTCTTTCTCTCTCCTCCTCGTGCAGACAACTTTGCGCGCGAGCCACTCTTTATTAGTCTAGCGCGGACCATCGCGAACCCCTGCCCACTACCTTGGGCTCCAGCAAGAAACTCGTCGTACTCGCGACAGACTCTCGCCGCGTTTACCTCAATTACATATCGTAAGAAGCACTCGACACAACCGGCCAAGACCGACATCCGACTCGTGCCAGTTGTCAAACTTGTTTTTATCTTGTGGGCATTGAGGGATGCAATTGTCAGTCACCTACTCATTGTCATTAAACAAAAAAGAAATCTACCAGTGAAGAGTGATCCCTGTAACCTCGTCGTCGTCGTCGTGACATTCCGTTATCCGATCCTCGCGTCATCTCCACTGTGCTTGTTCGACCTTGAAGAGTGTGTGGATCGTGTCGCTCTTGAATTTCAAACGCGGAGTTTCCGACAATCAGAGTTGATCGGCAGTGTTGATCCGTTATCGTGACATGTACGGCCGGTCATCGTCGTTAACGGCGACCGGCAACGGCAGCAGCGAGTCCAGGTCTAGTGATCCACCGCTTTAAGATCCGGCTCGAAGGACGGCAGGTTGAAAAGATGCTGGCGCTCGCAATGCGACGCGAACACACGACCGGACGCAGCAGCAATTACGATCCCTCGACACCGCTCGTCGGCTTCGATCACCTGCAGAGTAATCCGTTTTCCGGGGAACAACCTCCAGAGGGCCGAGTGCGCGAGATCCCGTCCGAGAACGAAGGCGAGAGTGAGCTGCAGGAGTTCGTTGATATCGCCCAAGTGCAGCAGTTGCTGCAACAGCAGCAACAACAACAGCAACACCACCAACAACAACATCATCAACAGGCTGCCGCTGCTGCAGCTGCGGCTGCGGCCGCCTCTTCACCCTGCATATGGGGTGCAGTTTACCCACCACCGCCCCCCAACATCGGATACCCCCATCACCATCATCATCATCACCATCATCCACCTCCACCACCCACAGGTAAACGCATCAGCCAGGCTTTCGCTTATTGATCAAAGGCTAATTTTGCAAAATCTATCATCAACTCCCTGCTGAGTGATTGCGATCTGCAGTCAATCATAAATCTGTATTGTAAAGATCCGAGGGATACGTCTTTTTATAATGGAAGCCTTTTAGAAAAATCATTTGCAATCAACACTGCTCAACATTTTTTAACGATTTGAAACTTAAACTCTGTGAAAAAAAAATGTAAAGAAGAATTTATTGATTCATAGAAATCAATATATTTTACTGTGATTGGGACAGGTAATTCACTTAACGAACTGATTTCCTTATAACTAAGAACCTAGATATCAGTAAACCATTTCTTTGAAGGAGAAAAATATTTTTTCATTCAAGAATACTCTTATTCCATCTGGGTCTATAAAAATTATTATTCTTATTTAAAAGCCCCAGTACAAGTTATTGCGAGTGATTAAAAAGTGATTCCAATAAGCGGTATAATATTCGTAATGGTGAGTTATTTATCCTTTGGTAAATCAGAAGATAATTTCTTTGAACCAAAGAAATAATCTTTAATTCAAGTATTACTTGAAATCTTATCTGTACATTCATGATTTTGCAAAATTATCCTCACACTTCTGTATTTTCTAAAATGAACAGTTCCTCGGCTACTCACAGGCACACTTCCATAAGTCACCTTCTATCTCTGAGTATCTTCAGACAGAAAAATCTTCAGACAGCGTCAAATTCGTATTTTATGTGTTTCTTCTTATTTCTACTGTTCTTCTCTCTTCTTTTACAAATCCTCGATTTTATATTTCGATTTCTGCGTTAGGTTTTATGCGTGCGATCGTGAGCGTGCGTGCCATTTGCAAGTTTGTCGAATAAACTTTCAATAAGCTTCTTAGTAGACATCCCTTTAATTCACTTAGCGAGCCTCCTAATACTCAGTAATTTTTATGAAGTTGGCAAGACCTCGATGCAGGAAAATGCGATAATTACCGGAGCTGCGATAAATGGTAGACGGAATAAGAAACACTTGACGGTAACGAACCGAGCTCTAATTGTGATTTCTGACGAACATTTCTCCATTCTATTAAATAACTGTAATATTAACTGAATCCGACGGTTTTGATTTCCATGTAGAAATAATTATACTGTGGTCCTGGTTCGGGTCCACATCGGGAGGTTTCAGACCTAGGGAATGATCGAATCCAATTCAATCCCAAACCGACCCGAAACCATTTTAACCACTTCATTTCCATCACTTTCATTTCATTCATATTAACCAACTTGAAGTGAGGTCATTGTTAATATAAAAATGGAGATAAAATTCCTTCTTGCACAAGTTTTAAACGTTAAAAACAAATTGTAGGCAAAATAATATGCTTGATCGACTTTAATGCAGTGTGATTTACACGGCACGTGACGCGCAGAATCTCATGCTAACAACCTATCACTTATAATAAAATACTATACAACTTCCTACCAATTATTAACATTTGTAACGCAGCTAAAACACGACCATATAATTTTCCCTCGAAGGGATAAGTCGATTACCGATACAGTACATGCTAACGTTTACATGTTAAACAATTTCGAAGGAAATTTAAACCTAATTCTTCGGTCGAAAATTTCACTCGACTGAAATTTGTCTTGACCCTCGTATGTTTGTTTTAGTTTCGGAGAATAACTCTTAACAATCTGGCAGTTTTTCAGCTGTTACGATCAGTATTCAAGTTTTGCGGGCACTGCTGAAAAGTGACGTATGTAAACGCAAAGAAAAGCAACGCTAAGACTCAAGTAAATAAAAAATATAAAGGAAAACTAATAAACATAACGTCTGTTTTTATGTTCAATAATATTTAGCTTAATTAATTATATTTAATCACACTATAAATTTGAATCAGTCACTGAACCAAATCACTAAATTAGTAAGGTTTTCTCTACTAACTTAAATTCCACTGATTCACTTCAGTAAATTTTCACTGGTTCAAATAGCTAGAAGTGTTTAATTAATTCTCAGTTAAAGTCCATTAATTCGAATTAAGAGAGGACGCATGAAAAAGATTTCAATAAATAACCAAGGAATATTTTTTTTACGTGGTTGTTGTACTCGTAGCATAGTATGATAAGTCCACTGAAAACGTGTTCCGACGATCGTAAATAAGATTCGTCACCCTTAGTCGTTACTATTAAATCGCTCCCGTGTTCTTCGTCATCCTTGCCAAAATCATTTCATGTCGTGTTGCGTCAGAGTGAATTCACGTATAGATGAATCAAGAGAACAGTAATATATAAGTGGAACTTTCAAATATTAAACAACACATTTTGCATTCCAAATAATTATCTCCACATATACAAATTGTGTCCCGTTTCATTCTGAAGAATTTTCATCCCACTTTTACAAACAAACTATTTTTATCCACTTTTTACTCTCAACCTCTCACTTATTAGATACAAAAATTTCGCCTTTCTCTACGAAAAAAACTTCAAAAGATAAAATAATGTAAAATTCATATTTTCCTTTTTACGGGTTGTAAATATAAAAGTTTATCTTTTAATATTCAACTGCAAAATATTCCGAAATAAGTTAATTCCAGAGCTTTAAAACACTCTATATTGAATTCGTTTCCTGCTTTTCTTGTTTGTGAAGTTAAAAATGTTTCGTAATAAAAACACAACCTCTGCTATATTTAGAGCCTTTACCCTCTACTCGCCTGTAATATCAACCTTTAATTAGAACCCCTATTTAATTTCCACCGCATCGTGAGTCTTTACATCTTCATACAAGTACTACTTCAAATTGCACAAATGTAGGGAAATTGAGATGAGAAATGATCGAGGCATCTGTAGAGGTTTACACGAATGCAAAATTGCAAATGCTTCTTGACTTATTGAGTTAAATAGATGTGTCTCTATGCAACTGGTAGTAGCTTTTGCTTATCTTCGACTGATACCAGTCTGTGTGCTACGTCAACTGCTGATAAGCCCCAGCTAGAAGCTCATATACATACGTCATCGACGTTGACTCTCTTCAAAGCCAGATGATCAAACTCGAATGTTCTCTCTATGTCTATCGACAATTTTACTGTCGTTACGTTGCTCTGATTTTTATTATGCTCTTGTACGTCATATAACTTTCTTATCTTAGCTTGCTGGACCATTCAATGTTAATGTATGATTGGGTTGAAGTTTCAGACGTCTAGTCTGACGATTTTTTTTATATTTATTGGAATAATAACAAAAAAAAAGGTACCATAGTTCCCAAAATCCAAAATTTTTATTTATTTACTCTCTAAATCTGAATTAGCGAAAACCCTACCAAATCAGTGAAATTCGCTGATGAATCAGTGAATTTCACGCCTTCTATGAGAGTAATTCCGCTGATTCATCAGCGAATTTCACTGATTTGGTATGGTTTTCGCTGGTTCAAATTTAGAGAGTACTAGGAGCAATTTTAGAGAATTTAGAGGAATTTGCAAAAGACTTAAAATAATTTTATGGAATTTCAAGAGATTTTATAAGATTTCAAAAATTATAAAAGGATTTCAAGAGATTTATAGTAATTTTAAGTAATTTCAAGGGATGCTAAGAGATTTTAATTGATTTTAGGAATTTAAAGGGATTTTTAAAAGAGTTGAAAAGAGTTATCAATATATAGATTTTTTTTCAGAGATTTCACAAAATTGCAAGACATTTTAACTGATTTTAACGAATTTTAAGGAATTTAAAGAGATTTCGAGATATTTCAAGAGATTTTAATGAATTTTTATATATTTTAAACAATTTTAAGATATATACAGAAGGTTTAATAGTTTTTAAAGAATTTCAGGTAATGTTAAGGGATTTCATTTGATTTACTACACATTAGAATAAATTCCTTAAAATTTCTTAAAATCAAATAAAGGGTTTTGAAATCTTTTGAAAATTTTAAAACTCTTTTGAATTCTTTTGAAATCCATTGAAATTCCTTAAAGTCACTTAAAATCTGATAAAATCTTTTAAGGTGTCTTGAAATCTTGTGAAAACTCTTGAAAATCCTTAAACTATTTTGAATTCTTTTAAATATCCTTTGACGTTTCTTAAGATATATCTTGAAATTCCCTAAAATGAAAAATCACTTAAAACCTCTATAAAATCCCTTGAAATTTCTTAAAACCCCGGGCAACGCCGGGTAAATTTCTACTAGTAAATAAATAAAAATAAAATGATTTGAGGAACATTTTAGATATTCTTAACCCAAAAAATGGAAAAAAATAAAAATTTTCGTCAAGCTAGACGGCTGAAACTTCAACCCAATTAATGTATGAACAATACATTTTATTTTTAACATAATTGAGTTGAAAATTCTCAAAATTGAGTTGAAAATTGCTCAACTTTCGTCCGAATCCGACGGGTTGGGTCAGTTTCGGATCTGAATCAACGAATCGACATAATAGTTTTTCACGCCCCTAGTTTAAAGATGAGAGATTTGAATCACAGAAAAATGGCACTAAATTCAATGGCGAATACTCATTAGTGTGAATGTGAACAGGTTATAGCGACGCACTAGGGTGTCCCACGCTCATCGCGCCCACTGTACACCCAATTATGAAAAGTTATCAAAGTCAAAGTCATCCGATCATTCTCACCTAAGATCCTTTCACTTTTTATTCAATGCGGGCCGATTAATATAATTAGAAAAGAACTCTATGATTTAGGAGGGTGAGACTTTGACGTCTCTCGATATGATCGATAAATTTACAGCATGTACACGACATCGACACTATAATATGGTAAATCCTGTTTTAAACAAATCAATGTCATTTCTACTTTCTAACTCTGGGACAGCGTGCACATATAGTTTATGGATCGTTTGAAAGTGGCGCTTACAAAGTGACCTAATAAAATTGCTAATAAACTTATCGAAGAACGCTTTCGTGTAGACAGTAAATACGAAAGATCATTAAAAGTTTGAAATCTTATCAGATCCTCTAAAATTCTTTGAAAAATACTTTGGATTTTTAATACTTTATCTCGAAAATAATGAACAACACATTCTTATCGACAACCTAATTGGGTTTATAAAAATTACGCGAATTGTGTGAATGTGCTGAATTTGAATACAATATTCAGATTATTTTCGTTGTATGAAATTTATTGTGATTTTCAGAAATTTTAAGAGATTTTACCAGTCAGTGCGGTTTTATTGAATCGAAAGAAATTTAAAGGGATTGGGTGAGATTTCACTGGATTTTCAGGAATGTTAAAGTATTTATTTAGATTTCATGGGATTTTAAGTAACTTTGAGAGATTTTACGATATTTTATAGGATCTTAAGTAATTTTAAGAACTTTTAAGGGCATTCAAGGAATTTTATGAAACTTATTAAGGTTCCTGAAATTAGACAAGGAATTACAAGTTTTTATAATTAAAAGATTAAAAATTCTAATTTATTTTACATACTTCGCTGATTCTACTAAAATCTTTTGATTTGAAATTGTGTAAAATCCTTTGCTTTGTTAAAAAATTGTTTCTTGTGTCAGGTTTTCAGTCTTAACTCGCTTTTAAATTTTAATTTATAAAATGATTTTTTAATGGAGGTTTTTGTTTTTTTTTTTTTTTGTTTACTCTAAAATGGGATCAGTAAATAAAAAAACAGTTTCTGTAGCTTGGTTTCTACTTTTCGGACATTATAAACAAGAAACTGGAAACAAAAAAAATTCATTACTGTTAGAAAAACTTCAATTACTTTAGTTGAAGTTTTATTCAATTACCGTAGCTGAATGAATTTTAAATTAAGTTGATTTTTCAACCAATTATTTGAATATTTAATCAAAAGTAGTTGAATTTTTAACAAAATAGTCGAATTTTCAACCAAATATACGGAGAAAACTGGATATTAAACCATAATATATATATAGCTATTTAACTATGGGACGACTATCTAGATATTTGGATATAATATCTTGATATTAAAATATATAATCCAAATATTCTAACATCCAATATTTTAATATCTGGATATTAAGTTTTGATATCAAGATATTATATCTAAATATCTATATAGTCGTCCCATAGTTAAATAGCTAGATATTACGGTTTAATATCCAGTATTCTCCGTGTAGTTGAATTTTCAATCACAGTAAATGAAAAATGGTCGAATTTTCAATATATTTCTATAACAGTGATCAGAAAAGACGTCTGAAACTTCAGTCCAATAAAAATCACTGCTCTAATCATTGAAAACCGTCTTCCATGCGATTTCCATCCATTTAAATAAAAAAAATGCACCCAGAGAGTGCTCGAAAATTATAAAACAAAAATTGTTAATAAAATTATCTCTCGAACGTGTGAACACTGCGAACCTTTCGAATGGAGGCAGTTCTTCTGGGAAGGATTCTCTTACTCGTCTCCCCGAGCGGTGCTGCAAAAAAGGCACCGGAAGCGATCGTTAATCGAAGAGCTCGACGGATGACTACTTACAATTAGCAAAAACGTGCGAAAGACTCGTGCGCGACGTGACTCATCGCGTGTTATACCAGAATCGGAGGCTCTATGTATAGGTCGGGACAAGAAGTGTACAGTACGCGAACGTAGAACAGAACACAAGCTTACAATCACACATTTACACATACATTTATCTACACGTATAAGTATTCATATAGAATACACATATACATAGGTAGATAATAGATATACGCGTAAGAAGTTGGGAACGCGAGCGTGGTCAACTGGTCACGCGCGGATGCACCTCTGGATACTCGATGCTGCGATGCTATGATTTCCTCGGGTGGTCGCGTGCCACTGGCTTCTCTCTCTTCCTCTTTTTCTTTCCTTATCTCCACTTTGTTGATTATATTCATTACCACAGCAGCACTCTTTCGAACACCACTTGAAAAATTTTAATAGACTTGGTAATAAACCTCTGCCGCAAGTCCTATCCACTACTCGCATGGTGTGGCTTTTAATGAATGTATCGTTTGATGGTTGGCTTAGAAGATATTTAGATATAGATATGCTATAAAAGAGAGAAGAGAGGACAGCTCAAAGTTGTTTTATACACTGCTGGCGAGTGATTCTATAAAATGCATACTATTTCATTCGGGAAATTAGCGCCGAAGGAAAAAAAATGATTATACAATGACAGAACGTATTTTGTCGCAGACCGTGAGACTGCAATCCGAGTTCTAGGCATCCTTATTATTGCGTAAATAAACACAAACATATTGCACGTGGTTCAACAACGGAAAGACATTAGTTTAAAGTGCATGTGTGCACTTAGGAATAAGAAGGAAACAAGTCGTGTTGGGCTTACGTCAACACAAAGATTCTTAACCTACTTGGAGATCATCATCACTAACTTTGAATGTTAGCAAAAAATTTTAATGGTTCGTTGAAGGTCTTCTAATTAATATAGACAATTTTTTTAAATGAATATTTTCTTCCCGTGTGAAGTAAATAGAGTGATTTAGAAAAAAGAGAATGATTCTTCAAGAGATCCTTAAAATATCGTTTCGCATCGTATGATATATAAAAAGATAGATAAAAGATAAAAAGATAGCTCATTTTATAGTGAAAGTGGAGTAATTATTTAATTTAAAAATGCAATAGAGATATATATCTCGGTCAATCACGCAACATTGTGTAATATTCCATTTTATACTAAAGACAACTTCGTGGGACGTACTTCTTGAAAATTTTCTGTGATTTAAATCCGCGTAGCGTAGGTAGATTAAGCGGAACTGCAATAAAATGAGCCATGCAAAAAGTGGTCTGGAACTCGTTTCTTTTTTAATTTTATCAAATAAATCCCCGATGAAGGATTAGCAATTCGTCTTTTCAGCACAGTTTTAAAAAATCTAATGGTACTTCAAATATTTCAAAATATTCACGGAGAAAAATGGAAATTCAAACTTCATATATAAATAGTCAAAAAATTGAATTACAAATATATTCATCCTAAATATATAGAAATTCATCCTAAATATCTTGATATTCATCCTAAATATCCAGATATTCATCCTAAATATCAAGATATTCATCTTATTGAATATCTAGATACTTAAACTGAATATCTTTAGATAGCTGTCACATAGTTCTGCAGTATCCAAGATATTAAGCTTGAATATCCATTTTTCTCAGTGTTTCTCTGAACACAGAAAGAACAGAAGGGATTTCTTATTGATAACTTTCAAGTGGCTAAATTTTAATATTCTTGACGTATAATCATTATTGCAAGTAATTATACCCTGCAATCGTGGTAAATATATTCCACCTATTTTTTTTTTTTTTTCTGAAAAATTGTTAGATAGAGTTAGCACCCGGCCCAAATCATCCAAAAAGTGAGAGGTTCTACAATTTCCTTCCTTTTGCTCTTCATTTCTCAGAATCGATAATAAAACAGCAAATGTCGTGAAAGTGTTGACCGCAATGTCGGAGAAGACGGTCAGGCGCTTGAATATTTCGCGCGATCGTCAGTCAAATTTCGACGAGAAACATCTGACTCACCATCGCATAGAAACGATCAGGAACGATACTGTGGAGTCATCTTGGTATTTGGGGATGCTGGGTAGCTCAGGTGGTTGCGTGGCGACCCAAAATAGTGGCTCTCGCCCGCGCAAACCTAACGCGACTCGTGCCGCGAATAGCACGCGCCCACCGTCTCGGTCAGCCGGAGTAATTTTAGATTTTGTTGTGCCACGTTATACGACATGCCTGAGCATCAATCCTTCTCCGTCTTTCTCTATCTTGAAGAATGTAAGGCATCAAGAGAGTGAAAGAGAAAGAATCAGGGAAGATAAAAAAGGGAATTAGAGGGAGAGTAAGAAGGGAAAAAGAAGAAGATATAGTTAAAGAGAGAGAGAGAGAGAGAGAGAGAGGCGCGTGGCGACGAGTGGCTCCAAATAGGGCATCAGGTGGTTGCGTGTTTCAAACGGATTCAACCGAATCTCTCGTTCCTGCATGTGAATTATTTCACACGCAAGCATCGTCAGATTATAGGATAATGTCAAAGATTAAAAGACTGAATGCTCTTCTCTCAAAATGCTACACTAACAAGATTAATATAGAATTCTAGAAATCTTGGTAATGTTCCACTTTTAATGAGCGCGTTCTACTTGACATCTTTGTCACCAGCTTTTGACACAGTATTCCCTGTAATGCTAAATTCATCGACTCGATAGGTAGCAGCTAATTCCTGATTGGAAATTAATCATCATTAAACTCAATCTCATGAAATTCTCTGAAAATCCGGAAATCCTTATAAATCCCTTCAAATAATTTGAAACTTTTGGAAATCGTTATCATCTCATATTTATCATTATCAAAGTTTACTAATTGATATTTAAACATAATACGAGTCCATCCATTAAAGTGTACATTATAGCACATTAAAGCAGAAGAGGTAGAATTTAAAGTCATTTAATCGGAAGGGTAATTCAACGTCTCTTAACAAATCAATCATAATAAGATATGCATCTCAAAAGCTCAAATATGGTAAATTCTATTTACCATATTTGACACCTGTAAAAATTCCATCAAATGTGAAAAAACGATTGGAAATACAGTTCTACATCCAAATAAAATTCCATAGATCGATCGAGGAGAGCTGAATTTTTGCGAAACTTTAAAATGTCAAGAACACATCTCTTCAATTCATGGTAGAGTCAACAAAATAAAATAAACATAGTAAATAAACATAGTAAATAAACATATCTTCCTAAGCGTTCCACACAAGACACCCCTTATAAGTTTAAGGTGAATGCGCATGCTTCCCTTTCGGTCCCGGCGCAGCCGATAGAAGACGCTAACGTCGCAGGCAATTTCGAAAGCAAACTCGATTTATTCGATTCAAAATTGAAAAGACTCAAGGACTGAACCGAGTAGTCAGTCCATAGCAAAGGCGAATCGAATGAATCGAATCGAATCGTGATACTTCTCGCGTGCGATCGCGAGCGCACAAATACAGTGTCGCGTGGGAGGGAGAGCGGTCGCGCGCCGCAATTCTATACGTCATGGTTCTCGACGTCACTGGAGAACCGCGATACCGAGCGAGAGGGGAAGAGCGCACCGAGAGGCAGTGGGGACAGCAGGAGAGGAGAGCCGCCGACATATACACACGCGTGTATAGATAGGTACGGAGAACGGGGATTGGCTGGCAACCGCTCGGCACATCCAAATATGGGACAGTCTCCGTGGTCCATTCATAAAACTACGGGGCGCGCCGCCGCTCAGCTCAGTTCGTGCGCGACCCCCACGCATCGCGCGTCCTGTACATCACGCGCGACTCGTTACGCACACGCAAAGAGCGTCGAGGCCACGTATACACGCGTATACAAGCGCATTTGCGAAAATAGTACTGACCAGACGCCTTCGGATCCGATCTCCGTCGTGTGCCCTCTCGACTTACTTTGGTTGATTCAACCCGCTCCCACTGCTCCTCGCCGCCCCCGCGACACCATCACACGGGAGAACACCGATCAAGGATCGTGAACCCGGTGCAGAGTGGTTTCGTTTGGCTTTGGGGTTGCTTTCTCAAAAAGAAGCAAAAGCGCGAAAAGAGACCTGGTCGGTTCGTCGACCGGCGCGATCGTGCGACGAGCCTCGACGAACGAGAAGAGTAGGCAAGAGACGGAGGGAAGGAGAGTTCGGGCGCGTGCTCACGTCACTTTCGTTCTCGGCCGGTGGCGCGGGCGGTGGTGTTCTATTCAGCTCTCCATAGAGGTGCACGAATTAAACAAATATTCCAAGAATCGCGATCTTGTGATTGTATATCGGAAGGGGGAAGATAGATAGAAATCGAGAAGACTTATTATTATATTATAGACTATATATTATAGAAGATCAGAGATTGTTGTAACGTGACGTGCTATCTGTGACCAAATGTGGTAATAATATTGAAACCGACTTATCCCAATGTGTTGCAAAGTGGCCGAGGAAGGACTGTAAAGTGCAAGTGCAGTAATAATAATTGCGTTGAACGAAACAGCAGGAGAGGATACGTGCACTCCTGAGGAGGTCCCTGGTACAGCAGGTCCATCAGGAAGGCAACATCAACCCTTCCAAAGGATGACGATGGACGGCATGGAGGTCATGGGCTCGCAACCCCATGCGGCCGCAACAAGTCCTTTTCTACTGTCGTCACCACCCCTTGGTCACCACCATCATCATCATCACCATGCCACCTTCAATCTTCAGGCGGTACAGTTGAGCTTCGACGCCTGTCTCACCTACAATACTGTATCGTCGGCCGCCGGACACGGCGGGACTTCGTCTCCGAACACAAATACTTCCTTGCTCTCTGGGAAAGCTGCCGTTCCGTCGCTCTCTCTGCTGAGCTCCTGCAGTCCTCTTCACCAACAGCATCATGCTGTTCCCTCAGCCTCGCCTGATCTTCAGCAACCCCATCATCACGACCACCCCAATCACCATAATCACGATCATCATCACCCACACCATCATCGACTCGAAGATCATCGATTGCAATCCGATGTCGATTCTCCCGCCTCGCCCAGGGACTCCTGTCACGACAAGAGGCATCAACAAAGGCTCGAGGACGACCGAGAATGCATCTCCGACTGCAGAGACAGCATACAGGATCAGACCGAGAAAGACAAGGCTGGCGATCTCAACACACCGGTTACCACCAGCAGCGAATTGCCCTCCTTCTTCGGCCCCTCCGCCCTCTTGGAACCACCACCGATCACAGGTACCAGTTTCCTCTAAAAAACAAAAACAAAAATGTCGGCCTTTTCGCGCCGGTTTTATCCTTCTTTAACACTCCTACCTCTCCCTTTACCTTCTCTTCTCAATTCAGTATCGAATCATATCAACAGGTAAAAATCAGAATACTTTCAAAAACCAAGTTTTTTTTTTTCAAAATCAGCAACAGCTCCTCAATCCATGATTGTTCTACAAAATTAATATACAAAAATGATTATACAAAAATTAGACATGCTGATAGAATAGACGATGATGGAAAATTGACAGTGGAATGCAGCTTACAATTTTCCTGATGTGGAATAGCAAGACAAAATTGTAATTTGTCTAACAGAGTCCCTAAGGTCTGATAAAGTCTCTAATCAGCCCTCTGAGGAACAGAACAGATAATACAGATAAGGAATGTACAGTGTACAGATAATGAAATATGTGCTCGGTTATGACAGCTGTTATTCATATATTGGTATTATTTGAAACCATATTTGCAAGAAGTAATTATCTCTCAAAAGGGAACAGAGAAATGATCTGAAGAAAATTGTTATCCGTCGGAAAACTTAACAAGTCTCTGGAGCATAGTCTTGTCGAATATCACGAGGAGCCGGTGACGTAGCATATCACACGCGAAACAGCTAACATCGAACCGGCCTGCGACGGATCAATACTTGGCGACCCCGACATTCAGAATCTCTCCTAGCTAGTATCCTCCATCGCCACCCCCTCCTAACCTTCCGAAGTTCATTCATGATTCTACCCCACAGCTCCCACCTCAGCTACCACGATTACCCCTCTCCATCAACCAGCTTAACATCATTCCCGGGTGCTTCCACTTTTCTCTGAAAAATTCCTGCTTTCTCTTTCCTCTTTAAATACACTCATCTCATACCACTTTCTACCAATTTTCCACGTAAGACTGATTACAAAATCCTACAAATAACTCCTCTCAATATTTAATGATCGACTTCATCTCAAAGGGAAATTAATCGATATAGAATGTATCCAGAGTGAAAATTATACCCCTTGTTCGAAACAATAGTCTCCAATTTTTAAATTTGCTAAGTAGCAATCGTAAACTTGGAAAGGAAGTTACAGAAGGCAGGATGTAAACGACAGATAGAGGCTGCTCGTGCTCGCTCCTGATAAAACCTCACTAACTTTATATTCCCTATCGCTCGACTCTTCCTGCCGTCTTCTCATAGAATCACAAAAAAAGTCTTTTCTCTCAATTCTTTTACAACGGAATATAATATGTATTTTTTTGTTTGAAGCTTTGATACCTAATCCTATTTTTGCGTGTATTTTCAGGTGCTCTAACGAGCGAAGAGCTTACGTTGGATGAACCTTCAGCCGATGAAGAGACGGCAAATTCTGGGTCCAGAGATCGACAACATCACCACCACCATCAGGAATCTCAAGATCATTCCGTGGGTGCACCCTCAGCGAGTCCATCGTCCCAGCATCAGTCTCAGGATGAGGTCGATCGTTGCAATATTCTTCAAAGTGGAGTGATACTTTACTCTGCACCCCATTCGAATCCTAGTGTCTCAACGCCATCCACAAGCGTGAATATCTGCAACGTACCAACTTTAACGTACCGCGGAGTCTTCACAACCACCTGCACGCAATCTTCGTCCCTGAACAACTTGCAGACTCCACAACAGCAACAGCAACAGCAGCTACAGCCACAAACACCGAATCAAGAAATCTGGGGGTCCCTACCCTCCCCAACTCTCACTCTCACCGGGCAACCATTTCTTCACCCTTCTCTCCATACTGGCCCATATGGTGGAGAGACAGTAGAGCTTCTCCAAGTGGATTCAAAGCCTCCAGCACCTCCAGGTTATCATGATACTCCAAGCTCTACACCTTCAGGTTGGCTCACTGCTCATGAAGAAGCTTATGACCCTGGACTACTATCTCACCATCACCAGCAGCATCACACGCATCATCATCACCAGCAACATCAGCAGCACCAGGAACCCACCCTGAAACAAGAACCCTCGGGAACGCCAAGTTACCCTCCTCCAGTGCAACAGCAACAGCAACAACAACCCCAACAACAGCAGCAGCAATCAAATCAAACTGCAGCTGGAGTTCAGCTTGCGGAGTACAATCCAAGCACATCTAAAGGCCACGAGATTCTCTCGCAGGTCTATCAGCAAAGTGCTCTCCCTCTCAGGCTCGTTCCGGTGAAACCTAGGAAGTATCCCAATCGGCCCAGCAAGACTCCAGTCCATGAACGACCTTACGCTTGTCCGGTTGACGGATGTGATCGTCGCTTCTCCAGAAGCGATGAACTAACTCGACACATTCGCATTCACACTGGTCAGAAACCTTTCCAATGTAGAATCTGTATGAGGTCCTTCTCCAGGAGTGACCACCTTACCACTCATGTGCGAACGCACACGGGTGAAAAGCCCTTTTGTTGCGACCAGTGTGGTCGAAAATTTGCGAGAAGTGATGAGAAGAAACGACACGCCAAGGTCCATCTGAAGCAGAGGCTAAAACGTGAGGCGACCCATTCCTCCTCATCTCGGAATCATCCCCAGGCTCACGCGGCTTCGTCGCCATGCAATCAGTAGTAAACTAGTAATTGTAACTTCACACACGCCCATACACAAAAGCGCAAACACACCCATTCTTCGGGATGAATTCGTATTTAAGCACTTGTTCTCGCGGTCAAATGGGAATGGAGTATTACGAGTCAAGTTAGAAAGAGTATTCGTTGATGTCGGTGTGATCGCTCAAGCATCTGCGTACTAGGTCTCTAGTCCAGTCATTACCGTCATTACACAGTTACACACTTTACACGGAGAAAAATGGATATTCAAGTTTAATATCTTGGATACTGAACTATGTGACAGTTATCTAAATATATTCAGTTTAAGTATCTGGATATTCAGCCTCAATATCTTAGATACTCAAATAGATGACCAACTATCTACGATTTTCAATCTAAATATCCAGATATTAAGTTTTGAAACGAGATACACTGAGAGAAATTCCTGATCAAGCCAACTAGGCTAAGTATAGTTGAAATCGTCTTTGACTTTTGTTTTCCAGTCAGAACTGTAAAGGTAAATGCAGGAGCTTAGCGAGGGGGGGTGTCAGGGGTGTGACACCCCTCCTAGCATCGTGCCGAGTCGGAATTTTCGGGATTTTCGGGTAATTCGATTATAATGTATATTAAATAATTATATATCGATTATATAATTCGATCATAAATGTGTATAAATTAAAATAGCTGTGAAGTCACAGTCGGCAAATCCCACTTACTTAGTCGGCATTTATGACAATCTCATCCCTCCTAGCTCAACACGCTCGCTACGCCCCTGGGTAAATGTAGTCATAGTAACGTGGAAATCTAGTTATGGCAACTACGTTACCTGGTAAAGTTAGTCTTTATTTCAAATAAAATAGTCATGGCAAACACTATTACTATTACTGTTACTATTACTATTACTGTAACACTCATTTATGAAACCTTTTTCTGCAATTGAGCCGCCTTTTTCGTCTTTTCGTGTTGAATTTTTATATCATTTTCTACGAAAAATAATCCATAAAAACTCGATTTAAAAAAAAATAAAATGTTCGCCAAAAAATTCTTAAATTTATGCAATAATTAAAATCGAAATTTCAATATTTTTTACATAAACTATGAAACATTATTTAATTTCCGAAAACTTTAGTGATTTTATAAGTCAAAAATTCGCAGAATTCTTAAATTTGAATACTTTCAATTTTAAAATTCCCTGAGTTAACTAAATAAAGGGATTAATAATACACATTGATGTTCTTCAAATTAAAATATCAAAAAATTAAAGCTGCATTAACTTTTAATTTCTAGTTACAGCAACTATAGAATCTTGCGATACAAAATCCATCCTTAGTCAAACTGACGTTGAGGATCATGTAACAGGTTATTACTACCAGAAATCTGGTAGTGGTAACTAGAAAAAAGTAGTACTAGTAGTACTATTTCTCTCAGTGTAATTAGCATGCATATCTGGATATTTAGGATGAATATCTAGATATTTAGGATGAATATCTAGATACTTAGGATGAATATATTTGTAATTCAATTTTTTGACTATCTAGATATTAAGTTTGAATATCCATTTTTCTTCGTGTAGGTGGAAATAAATAATTTACAAAACCCTTCTAAATTTCTGAGACAAGATGCAAAAAAGTAGTTCTGTCGAAATTGATTTCTGTTGCATTATACATAATAACTGGACTACTTGATCTATGAAGACGTTGTCTCAATGACTAATATTTTAAGTATTGTGCGCGCTCACTTCGCTTAGGTACAAAATTAACCCTTTTTCTCGAGAATGTCACGTCATTACTAGCCAAACTCTACTCCATGTTCGACTTGTTACAGTATAAGACAAGTACAGTCTATGATGAAACACAGACTATGTTTCTGCTCTGTGCAGAAAACAGAGTTTATAAAAACAGATAAAATTTGTTTGAAAACAAGTTCCACGATAAAATTGTGTCTAAAAGTGTTATTGAAATCATTGTTTTTAAATTGAATGGAAATTTTTCATCACTTTCAAAGGTCTCAGAATGCCTTACTGTTTTTTCCAAATGAAATTGCACTGAAATATTAGATGCACCGAGTGCAAAGCTTAGAGAATATGTGTGCAAATGTACATACTAAACGTCGTTTCTAACGCAAGGATGTGCAACTGAATGTTGAATAAAATTCATTTGTTCGATATGTAGCTTTTAGTTGACATGTACAAAACATTGAACAACTTTTAAGAATTTTGCACAACCTTACAAATAAGAAATAAGGTTGCCCATCCGTTTGTAACCGTTTAATTATTGTCTGCAATAGCTAGCTTATACGACATTCGTCGCATTCCTATACAGTATTGTTATTGCTCAAAAAACCCCCAGAATGGCTATTAGAATTGAGTTCACATATTCTTCTCTCCGAAATCATTGAAATAGTAGTTAATGTATAAAATCAATTCCATTTCAACTTAGGTGGAAACGTAGTCATTGGTTTCGATAATTGGGAATTGCAGCGAGTCGATATTCCGAGGAGTCGACGGAAACGTGACGGAGACCTTTCGACGAAATTTCGTCAACGACTGATTCGTCATAGATAGCAAATCGACCTTGTCCATTCGGGACTTGCCGATTATCACGGTTATCAGGGTGGCGCGCTTGTCTCGAAATAGCATGCATTCGAGGTCCGCGTCGAATCGATATTTCTACACAGATCTTTTGAGATATTTCTATATGTATATGTAGGAACTAGGAGGATGAAGCTAATCGTGTTTACACGGAAAAATAAGTAAAAGGCTTTGCAGATCTAGCAAACTCCAGATGGCGGGTATTAAATTAAACATTTTTGCACTGAAAGTTTAAATCTCTTAATTTAAATGACCGGAAATTTCATCTTAGATGTTATTTGAACGCAGCCTTAGAGTTGAACAAATAGGCGCTAATAATCGACTAAAGAAGTATCGATTCGAGTGTGGGGTTACATTGAAGTTTAGGATTATTCCATAAGCTCGCGAAAAGTGTACGCAATGATCTCCTACTGGAATACAACTGGCTGTTTAATATAATACATATTGCAAATGTGTACGAAATCCCACTGGTGCAAAAAGTCAGTTGATGTTTCTTGTACGTCTATAGATATGTATTTAGTGGAGGTTTTCGTACGGCTAATTCATGTGCCTACACATCTGCATTTATACCCCCATGCATCCTCGATCTCGTGTCTTTCAAATCTCATAATCGGGTGCAATCATTTATACTTGTGCAATCGCTTATTCTTCTAAGTATTATAATCATTTTTATTACGCACCGTGCGCCGGTCACGCTAAAACCCGGTTTTCCGCCCGTCCCAAAAATCTTGTACGTTATTCCCCTCCCTCAGCCTTGTTCTTCTACGCTGCCTAAAACCCCTTGGCCATAATTTTCTTGTAATTATATAGTTATAATTATAGATATAATTATCTTCGTTGTTAATCTCAGTTGTAAATATGTATATAGATATTGTATAACGAACGTACAGACGGACACATACACACAAATATATATGCGCCTCGTGTAGGTACTGTTATATACATATAAATATATATACACGTATTGTTGTAACGTGTATATGAAATTCGGATCTTAAGTAAAACTATACAGATTGTTATCGTTTTTCCTGGTTCTTCCGCCAGCAAATTCTATTTACACCAGTGTCTTTCTTCTCTCGCGATTCTTGCGCAGTCATTTGTGTGTACGAATATATATGACATCATGGTGATTAATATTATGTATATGTTGTTCTATTTATTAACACAGCGTATATATAAGATATATATCATTCAAGTTGAACGATTACCATATATAATTATTACTGTTTCTTCTATAAATCAGGACTCGTCCTCTTTGCGAGAGGTGTCAAATTTTAATATACGTTGCAGGTGTCTTTTACCTAAAAAAAATCTGCATACATATACATACATATGTATAATTGTATATATAATATATAATAACCAAATCAAGTGTATGTGTGTATATGTATATACATATATTTATATACAATATAAATATATTATACATATATTATAAGTGTGCATGTAAATATTACATTTACACCTTTGTGTGAATATTTTACTTACAATGCACGAATTTAACTATTTGGTGCTCCAGTGCAATGCACATAAAGTTCAACTTATCCGATATATTTTAATGTTACTGCAATAGTGCGCGCGCGAACGTCACGCTTTGCAGGAATGACATCTCCCATCAACACAATTAATATTAATAACAAATACAATTTAACAGAGATACCCACGTCTACTTATTTAAAATACCTCTCCCTCTCGTCAAATATACTTCTACATATTTTATTTTATTTCTACAATTTTATTTTTGTCATTTTGATTCCTCATAGAGGAAGCTTTGTAGTGGTGACAAAAATCCAGTTTCTAAAAAAAGATTTTTTTGAACATATTTTAAGTGAAATATATCTAATATGATGTCCTGAAGAATTGTCCGGATGTATGTATGTATGTGTTTGTGTGTGTGTATGTATGTCACGCTTTTAACGATCCTGAAATATCTTTAGAACGCGTATAGAAAAATTGATGAAATTTGGCATATTTATTCCACTATTTACCAAGTTGAATTTTTTTACAATGGTTTACCAAAATATTTAATTTTACAAGTTTCGTGTACTTTTATAATTTTCGTAAAATTCATTTTTTCACTATAACTTCTCAAATACTCAAAATTTAAAGTTGATGTAAGGAAAATGAAGATTCCTTTCATCGAGACGAATCGATTGACCTATATGATTAATGCATTTCATTAAAAAATAAGGATGTTATGGTTAATTGTATTTTCAAAAATTAATTTTTTAACTATAATTTCTCAAATAATAAAAATTTAAAGCTGGTGTAAGGCAAATGAAGATTCCTTTTATTCAGTTATTTAGATTCAGTTATTTTTTGCATTAAAAATGTTAGAATTGATGAAAAAAATGTAAAAATAAATTTTCTACTTCAAATTTAGTTATGTATAAATCATATATTATCTTTTATAAGTAATTGTTGCAATGAATTGAAAAAAAATTAAACTTTTTATATTTTTCAATCTCTATACTTATGTCAGTATATTTTAAAGCGTTAATTACTGATATAGTCATGAAAATATCCACAAATGTAATTTTAAAATTAAAAAAATAAAGAAAAATGTATTTTTATTCTAATACGTAAAGTAAAAATAGACTTATATGTTTGTAAGTTTTTTTTAATTTAACTTATTTTTTAAAATGAAAATACAATCAAATACAGACAATTAAATGAAAAAATAATCTAATAACATTTTAAATTTCAATTATAAACTCACAATTTTCTTAAACAATTTAAATATCTAACTAAAAGAAACATTTTTTACAACTATTGCTATAAAAATACAATCAAATATAATTTTAAATGTTAAAGATTAAACTTAGAAAATAAATATTGTTAGCTGAAAGATAAAAAATAAGAATTAATTTTATTAATTATAAAATATAATAATTATACATTAATTTAATGTTTAAGTATTAAATTAATGAGAAAAAGTATTAATTATTTGAGAAAAAATGTTTAATTAGCGTATTCGACAGTTGTCGAAGTATCAATCAAAGTTAATCTATTAAACTATTAAAGAGAACTATTGTATTGTTAAAATATTATAAATTTAAATAAAGTAAAGGGAAGTAAACGAAAAAGGAAATGGTTAAGGTAATAGAAATCATTGTAGATATCTCGAAACTGTCGAATACACTAATTAAACATTTTTTCTCAAATAATTAATACTTTTTCTCATTAATTTAATAGTTAAACATTAAATTAATGTATAATTATTATATTTTATAATTAAAAATTAATTCTTATTTTTTATCTTTTAGTTATAGCGTATTCGACTTTTATTTTTTTTAATTTTTTTATTTAGAATAGTATATCATTCACCCTCAGAAAAAAAATCGTATTGCCATCTCTAAAGGACCATTTGTTTTCATTTAGGTTTTAATGGGAACGAATGGTAATGAATGGACTTTTGCCAATAGCAATGGGATTTTGCGTAAAGGATATTGTGCACGTTTTATGTATCTAAATCATTCTGCAGAGAAAAGGAAGAAAGGCGATAGAATGGCGATAGAATGGAGAAGCAAAGTGAGATACTGTAATAATCAGGTAGAAGAGAAGTTCCTAAGACTATGTAATCGTCGCACACGTGCGATTCGAACGAGATACTTTGAGTAATGGGGAGGTTCTCGAGAACATTATGCGAATCGATACCTCTAGTTGCCTAGTGCCACGTGCATATGTTCAATGCGCCTCGAAGCATGCATTTATACGTGGTGCGTAGGATTGTCTACCTATAAGAGACAGTGCAAGAAGTGGCAGGAGTGAGGCTGTGAGAGCATGTCTATAAATAGGCCCGAGACCGAGATGAGGCCTCCTCTGCACTTCGCGATCTCGCCCGTTTGCTCTCGCTTCCTCAGCTTACCTCTCTCTTTCTTCCTCATGGTATGTGCCCGCCCGCGCCTGATGAAAATCAGTAACTTTTTACTGGATAACGGAACGCTTAAACAGCTTTCTATAAAGCAATTTAATTTCCGAACGCGTGGTCCTTCTTAAAATTGTTTCTTCATTTAAAAATTTCCGTGTAGGACGCATAAAAAGGATTATACTTTTTTATATTCTCCTCTAAGCTCTTTTTTTGTTCCAAATCTTATTACATTTTTAATTTCCTTTTGCAAAATATGCATCTGTCTGACTTTTCGTATAAAAAAAGACTTTTCGTATAAAAGAAGCATTTTCCATAATTTTATCACGCAGACCTCAAACGTGACCAGATAGAACAGTAGATTATTGATCAATTAGGATATTACGCATTACACTTTTTTCGCGAATTTATTATTGATTCTTTACTTTTTGAATGAGATATATAAAAAGAAAGTTAAATTACTTTTGATTGCTTGGGAATTGAGATAGAATGTTATTTTGATTCTGAAGAACTTCGTATCGATCTGAATATTAAAGCAGCATCAAGCAGCAAACAACCAAACGACTCAACGGTCAACCGACTAGCGTTGTTGCTTGGTTTCTCGTTCACTCGCTCGCTTGTGCTGGTTTGCCTGCGACTCAATGCTTGTCTGCTTGCCTGGCTGCCACACCCTGATGTGATTAAACCTGTTGCTGCTTCTCTCCTGGCTTAACTATAGATATACTGAGCTCCTCGGGGTTTCTTAGGCTTTGAGTGAAATACGATGTATCTTCACCCCACCTTATCACCATTTGCGACCGTCCTTCCGCTTACCTTTGACATACCCTTGCTAATATCAACGATCCTCAGGCCTGATAAATCCCTGAACAAGAGCTGGAGGAATTTCTATCGAAAGCATACAATTGAAACACGATAAGTAATTCATAATTATTTGTTACAATATTATTATTTTTTGCAATAATATTATTATTTTTTACAATATTATTATTATTTAATTACAATCATTTAATTATTTTTAAAAATGTCCCATCTTATCTGCTTTAAATTGTCTCCTCCGTACTTCCTTACAATAATCATCCCCCCCCCCCCTCCACGATTGCCACCATATCCCAAATTATCATCTTCTATTCAACCCCATCCTTTCAATCCAACCCCTGAAATTCAAATCTACTGGAAATCAATGAAAAGTCACTGAAATTTTCAGCAGTTTAGTGACGATCACTGAAAATTTCAGTGACTTTTCACTGATTCTCAGTGAATTTTCACTGAATGAAATTTTGAAAAAAGAGTCACTAAAAATCAGTCAACTTTCACTGATTCAATTTTAGAGAGTACCAACCTTATACTATTGCCTCCTCACCTTGTCCTATATGTATTACTTAAAAAATTAGTAGTAAAATTTAATTTTTTTACGAAGTGACTTTTCAAAATTAAGGGGTAACACCTATGTAGAGGACTGTTTTTCAGGGTGATTCTTGGAAATTTTTTTCAAAAAAGTTTTTTTTTTTTAGAAAATCCAATTGGATGACTTTATTATACATTTTTTTAAGTATGTAAATTAATTTTGATAAACTATTTGGAAACAAAATGGCGCCTGTACAGCGCTCTACGCTCGAAGAAAGTTAATTATATAAAATATGTGAACCCTCGTTAAAAATATGAACCCTCACTTACAAATACAATCGCACACTAAAAATAAATACTTTTAAAAGATATGAAAGCACCATCGACTTTTCTCTACAGTTTAAAGAAAGTTAAAGAAATTTCACACAACTTTTCTCTATGTCCAAGTATCCTCAACTAATCACTTAAATTCTAAGTAACTGTCAGGGTGACTGGTTTTTTCCACCTAGGGAGTGCGTCAATGAAACTTTTCGTTGCCTTTCACCCCTACCCTTGAACCTGTACTAAAATTAGCTTTTACGCTTAGGTACAGCTCGGTAACAACCCCTGGGACCAAACCCGCTTGCGTATTTTTATTTTCCCGTCCGGTGCTCCTCTCTATACATACACGTACTTATAAATGTGTGAATGACAAAGGATCCGGACTAATCAGTCTGCTACCTGCAGACCTGCAAATCTGTAGATGAGCATACCTATGTATGCAATTCCACGGTTAAGGTCGGAAGGCAAGGCTGAAGAGGATGTGTCGAGGAATTGAAAACTCGATAAGGGAGGGGGTTCATTGAGAAACGGTACGGAATGATAGATCATGACTGGTAGGATCAGGAGGGGTTGAGTGGAGCGGTAGGGGTTGCCAAGCGACCGCAACCAAGCGGGTTGCCCCTGGCGACTATTGCGTCACTGCAGCGCCGCATGACGTCACGACGCTAGTGCCCTTGACCGCGCAAACGATACCGAAAGCTGAACCCAGCGAAGGGGTAGGAGCCATATCAAGCGTCCCGCCACCCCAACAATTTCCCTCTCGTTTCCCCTTCTTCTCCATTATCTTCCCCACTCATCCCCTAGCCTCATCCATACTGACGTCATAAAAAAAGAGCCCCTGAGTTTCACGGACGTTCAAGTTCATATTGCGCCAGCTTCTATTAAACATGTTTTTATCTTTATTTATTCCTGATACTACAGCGATCACGTTATCATACCTTATACCAGTTACGAACTTCAAAATGCCAGAAAATATCGATTTCAGCTCAGGCTTTTTACTAAAGTTCTATAAATATATTATTAATCAATTATTTCACAGGTGCAACTTGAATATTACTTACTGTATAGCATATGTAATGTATTAAAATTAGAAAGTGTGATTATATAATAAGATAATCTTGTCTTGATCCTTGTTAAAGGAATTGTTAAATGAATGATTTGTTAAATGAATAAAAAAATCAATTTACATCCCTCACACCCCTTGCAGTTATTATATACCTCTATATCATTTATCCCTTCTCTTTTTATCTCTCTCCGTTATCTACACCCCCTTCTTCCATTAATATTGTCATTCCATCCGCCCTCTCCTGCTTACCCTTCCAAACTACCCCCTTTTTTTCCATTCTACCCCTTCATCAGTGGCGTAACTATGTAGTGGCGAAACCCTGCATTGCGGGGAGGCCTCCTCCTCTGAGGGGCCTCTTAGACTGAGTAGAAAAAATAAATTTCACACTGTATTTCAATTTTTATTTTTAAAATTTAAATTTAATCAAAACTTGTTTCTTTTTATTTTTAAAGGGGCCTCCTAAAAATTTTTGCGGGGGGCCTCCAATTTTTAGTTACGCCACTTCCCGTCATCCCTTTATTCCCCTACTCCTCTGACCCTCTTCAGCTCTCACATCTTCGATTCCACGAGAATATAGGTACTTTCCTTCAGATAAGTCTTTTACAGACATTTTCGCCTGCTGTTCCAATACCCTTAAGTAGTAAAGATATGTTATGCTCAGCCTTGAAGGATTATCAGATTGCTGAGAATTGTTGAATAGATTCCCGGGAGAGGGACATTTTTTCTCACATGTGTATAATGTTTGTTACCAGAAGGTGATATATTATAACTATTATAACTATTATAACTAGTTATTACTATTATTATTAAAATATAATGATTGTATAAAAGGTAGTACGGTATTTTAAACTAGAAACAGTTTTAAAATATTGATTCATTTGTAATCCCTGTGAAGTTCCACCCCCACTATTAAAAATTCGAATTTTTTTTTAGAGTTCTCAGTTCCGTTACAACAGTTCTAGAGTTCCTGATAGGTTTTAGGAATAATTTTCTGATAAAGGGTAAAAAAATCAATTTTTATAAATGGGGCTCCCCCCACTTCAAAGTGAATTTTTTTCGGAGTTCTGAGTAGATTTAGCATAGTTTTAGAGTTCCTGATGCTTTTCGAAAATAGTTCCGGCGAATTTACCCCCCAAAAAAATTTCGAAAAAAATTCTACGGGACTTTAAAGATACATACCCAAAAATTTCGATTTTCAAAATCTTAAGAGTTTCGGGAGTTCTGTTCCTCCCCCAAAGAGTTTTATCGAAAAGTTATAACATTTTTCGATCAACTCCAAATCCAAAAATCTACATGAAAAAAGTTTGCTTGAATCAAACAAACGTATCATTGATATTATAGGGTCAAAGAAAAAATATCATTGAATTCAATAAAATTTGTTTGATTCAAACAAATTGTACGGGACTTTAAAGATACCCAAAAACTTCGATTTTCAAAATCTTAAGAATTCCGGGATTTCTGATCAGAGTTCTGTTCCTTCCTCAAAGAGTTTTACCGAAAAAACTTGTGATACCTATTGTTATTTTTAGTTGGAACAATATTTCCGGATAAAATAGAATTGGGAAAAAATCTGTGTGAAAAATAGAGATGGTACATCTTTAAGAGTATATTTAAAACCCTTACTGATGGAGGACCCCTAAAGAAAAGTAGCTCAATTGGCAATGGGGGAGTAATAAGAAGGGGGTGCAGGACTCTCAGAACTCATATGAGAGGAGGTGAAAGGGAAATTACGTGATATTATATTTTTCTGAATTAAAGTGTCCCTTCCTTTCCTTTTATAACCAGTGAATAGAGTTTCAGCTCAAGTGGGAGCAAAATAAATCATTGGTATGTAAAATGTCGCTGAACACGTGTTGGAACTACCAATACTTTTCTTTCTATTAATAAAAATATCCTTTTGAAAGGAATGGGACTCTTTAACAAATCGTTTAAATCTATGACTGAGCAAAAGACCGTGGGCGGTAAATGAAATGAAAATTAATGCGATCGACAGGGAGTAAAATGGAATGCTGGAGACGTAAAATGTAACCGGACGCAGAGATCGCAGTGGTGGTCTGGAACTGCCCCTACCACTGCGCATGCACAGCATGGAAGATGCAATTCTTGAATGAACTGGCGAGGTTGAATGAAAGTGAATGAAAACGGCAAAACCATCGAACAAATGTCAGCCGTGAAGTCGTAACTATTGATTTTCCTGTTCTCTGAATAGAGTGAAATAGTTCTATTTTTTCTCTTAAAAACACCGATTTTTCTAATGGAAATAGATCCTCGTGGAATCCTTAAAAAATTTGTCTACACCGTTTTTTATTTGAAAAACACCCCTCCTTGGAATAATTTCCTCGTTGCATCCATAAGAAATTATCTTAGGATCTCTTGACAATTTTTTCTAACAAAAAATCCCCTAGGGAAACTCTATTTTTCTACCTCCCATATGGTTTCCCATTACAGGGTAATCAAGGCGAAACCCTTCTTCCCTAATTTATTTATAACAATACAAAAATTATTGATTCATAATTTTCATTCACCCTGTCATAGATATTGTAGGTAATTTATTTTGTTAAGTGCGTTAGAACGGTGCTTTAAAAATTATCAAAATGTGCACTCAATAAAATTAATTTCAGTTTTATTTGGGAAAAAATGCAAAGGTGACTTTTCCTGAAGGTAAAAAGGTTTCTGGATTGGCAAAAGTGTAACGCTATTTCAATATTTCTTCAGAAAAATAAGAAACTATTCAAATAGAATCGAAAACTGGCGTGAATAAAAACGTAAACAAAAAGTAATTTCATGTAGGTATAATATATTAGAAAAAGCAGACTTACCGATTTGAGAAAATTACTGCGGGTTAAAATGGCTCTGAAGCTACACTTAAGGTTCCGTCAAAAAGCACAACTTTCATTGTCACAAAAAGTGTTTATGTCACATAGAAACACAAACAGTTTGCAAAAAATACGTTACACATATGCGCGTCCCTATGTGTTGTTTACTTTCATTGTTCAATGTTTACTACATTTTTATTACAAAAATCTGTAGATGGCGACACTTTTTTCTGTCACTTTTTTTTATTAAGTACCGGCAGACACTCAAAATTTTTCTCTCTTTGTTTCTGTAATTACCTTTATAGCTAAAAAATTATAATTGTCATTTTACCCGCGATGCGCCGCATGTAGGTGGCTCTTCGAAGCTTCCAGATTAAGTTACAATTTTTGAAAAACCGAACACGTTTTTAAGTAGAATAGTAAACTAGTAAGACTAGTAATAATTATCCCAGATTTTCAAGACATTTTGTGACACCATTTTTTTTGACAGGAATTTCAAAAGTTTTCTAAAAATTTTAAGGGATTTTGACGATTTTCAAGTAATTTTAACTAAATTCAAAAGAATTTTAGAATTTCTAAATGATTTTGTAGAATTTTAAGGGTTTTCAGGATATTTCGTGGAATTTTAAAGGAATTCATGCAATATTAAGATATTTTTTAAGGAATTTTAATGGATTTTAAATGTTGGAAAATTTGGAGGAATTTTAAGATATTTCTACGAATTTTAAGGGATTTGGAAGGTTTTGTGTGATTTCAAACAGTTTCTAGGGTTTTAAGGAATTAAAAAATTTTTCGTTGAATTTCGAGGAATTTTCAGAGATTTCTAATAATTTTAATGAATTTTAAAGGATATAAAGGGAATATTATCGTAGAATTTTAAGAAATTTCCAAAATTTTCTACGAATTTTAAGAGATTTTAAAATGTTGTATGGATTTTGAAGGATTTTAAAGTTTGTCGGGTAATTTTATTGCGGGATTTCAAAAGACTTTTATGACTCAAGAGATTTCGTAGAATTTAAAAGGTTTTTTAAAGTTATCGTCAAATTTTTAGGGATTTCAAGACGTTTTTCTGATTTTTAAAAGATTTTGTGGATTTTTAAGGATTTCATGAAATCTTAAGGGATTTGAAGGCATTTTCAAAGAATTTAAGAGTTTTTGATGAGTTTTATTAAAAATTTGTGAAATTTTAAAGGTTTTCATGGTATTTTATGAGATTTATAATAATTTTAAGGAATTTCAAGTTATTTTCCTGATTTTTAAAAAATTTTGTAGAATTTTTAAGGATTTCGTGAAATTTTTTTAGGATTTCTAAGAATTTTTAGATATTTTCACAAATTTTAACGAATTTCAAGAGGTTTCTAAGAATATTTTAATTTGATATTGCGCTTCTGCATTTTTTCTCCAAAGAAGTAAAAACTTAAAATTTGTAAAGAAGTAAAAAAAGAAGTAAAAACTTAAAATTTGCGTCTTTCCAAATCCTATAGGCATTTTTCATAGACCTTTGCTTTTCGTTGTTATTTACCATTGCCAGGGGTTATTATTGCGAATTTATTTTTAAATAATATATGAGAAACACTTTATTGTCTTTCTTGTCAGAAAAAACCCTAAAATACACAGCATGGCTGGATTAAGGGCTGGGGGGGTTGGAGGGGCTGAAGCCCTGGGCCCCACTTTCGAAGGGGCCCCCAAATTCTTCCTCAACTTTGAAAAAAAAATTTTATAAACATTGAAAAATTTATTATTTTAATTCTCTTTGAAGATAACTAAAGATTTTTCCCAGGGGGGGCCAAAAAAAAATGTACAGCCCTGGATCCCAAGTTGTCTTAATTCGGCTCTGATACAGGGCCGGTCTTAGCTTCTGTGGAGCCCGTGTGCGAAATTTTGATATAAAAATAGAAGTACATATTATAGAAATATAAGTAATATAAAACTATAAAAAATCGCGCCCCTGTGCGGCGCACAATCTCGCCTCCCCCCTAAGACCGGCCCTGTTCTGATACATAGATGAAAAACTGTTTTTGTCCAACCTGCACCCAAAGTATGCCTTTTCGTGTATGTAAATTGGGCGCAAAATGTTTGTTTTCCTCCCTTGATACACAATTTACTATTTTTTCAAATTTTCATCTACGAGGGGCCCAAAAATAATACGTGTTTCGGGCCTCAAAATTCCTCCCGCCGCCCCTGAGCATACGTCACACCTGTCACGAAAAGTAATAACATAACCTATATGGAATTGAAGTCTTAAAATTTTTATCGTTGTGTTGTTGTTTATAAAATTACTTGCTGAAATAAGAATACTGTATGTCTTACAATAGATAAATCGAATTTTATACAGTATACAAATGCTAAGAAATAAATTCTTAATATCTCTCCATTTACTGATAGTATTAAGTACTTGGATTTCCACTACAAATAGTATTGGTAAGTAGTAAATTTTAACAAAAAATTATATAAAACCCCAAAGAGCTTATTTTTGAATAAAATATTAAAACCATTCGATACATTTATTTTAAAAAATAAAATTTAATTATTGTAATTTACTTCACAGGACCTTTAAACAAGTTTTCGGGAGGTGAACATTCAATTTATAAAATTGTCGGTCCTGATGTATTTTTTGAGATCATAGAGCCACCTGAGTTGGAATACACATATAGACTGAAACCAGCCAAAGACTTTGGTGCACCTTTCGTAAGTTTCATCATCGTTTATTTGATGAATGCATAAAAATATATACTGCCGGTAAATCCAAAGTTGTATTTTTAATTTCATCCAAAATCGCTTGAAATCAATATTAAATTGATGTTTTAGTCATCAGTTTGAATACACATAAGTTTACTTATTCCATACAAGATAAACGTTAACTTTATTTTATATTTTATAGAATGACAGTTTTCTTGAAAGAGGAATTGCTTTGGTGCCCTTTGACCCACCAACTGGTTGTACACCTGCGGAAAATGCTAAAGAACTAGAAGGAAAAGTGGCACTTTTACAACGAGGCGAATGTAGTTTTCTCATGAAAACGATATTTGCCGAAGAAGCTGGGGCGAAAGCTGCTATCATCGCCGGCGACTATCCTTCCAGTATAGAGGAGGCAAGAAGTACGCCCTTGTGGTTGGACCACTACTACGTAGAAATGATAAGTGACGATAAAGTTTTTACATCTAAGTCTGTAAATATCCCAGCTGGATTCCTTGTCGGGAAGAATGGTAAAATGATCCAAGAAACACTAAATCGGTTGCAGCTGCCTTTTGCGTTGATCAACATTCCAGTCAACGTTACGTATACTCACTTAAGTGAGCTTCATCAACCACCTTGGCTTTCTTGGTAGGTTTCTTATTGAATAAGTCGAAAGTAGACCATGTATATCAAATATGCCTACATAGATAGTTAATTCCAAAATTGAATTTTCCACTTTTGATACACAGGTTTAAAATTTAAAATATAAGATAGATTAATTGATAAATAATTCAGCGAAGTCAATTTAATTTTACTTAATTAAAAGGCGAGCTTTATATAAAGTTTGTATCTTAATATGTTGATTGTTGAACTAAATCGGGAAGTCAAGGATGCACGTCTGTTATATATTATACTTGTTATTTCTCTTCACTTGTTATACCACACTTTTACGATGATTTACAATTAAATATTCACCAGTGACTTAAGAAAGTGGTCGTGTTAAATTTTTTATTATGTTTTAATACAAGAATTACAAAAAATTGAAATGTATTTCCATATACCTACAAACTCGATATACGTCATTGCTTGGATATTGGCTTAGTTTCTTTTTCAAGCCAAGCAAGAGCTTGAGCGTTTTCAGGTCCTTGGAGGAGAGGTTTTAAAGTATTCAAACATTTTGCATGATAACTGTTGAGATATTCGATCTGAAAAAATCGATAATTGTGGTATGTAGGTTAGCAAAAATAAAACCAAACATATTAGTACATTTTTTAATATTGAAGCCTATAACTTACCTCTGTATCGTTGAGTAAATCAGTATCTAATAAACTAGTTTGAATCGGGACTAGTGTTACTGTTTCAAATGTGAGGTAGCCTCGGTTGTTAAAATTGTACTTTGTGTTTGCTTTTACTACAAGCTCTATATTCTCCAGTCGAATTCCAAATTTCCCATCTTCATAAAATCCGGGTTCTGAAAAATTAAAAGTAAATTTTATTTATGAGACATAATATCAATATACAAATTGTTTCTTGAATTATTACTCTTATACATATTAATATATGAAAACGAAGAGTAAAATTACCATTCGACAGAAATAGGCCAGGTTGCATTCCTGGATCATCTGGATATGGTCGCCAAGAAATGCCGGTAGGATACTCATGAACATTCAAATATGCACCTACACTATGACCAGTTCCATGCAGATAATCCAAACTGTAATGTCACATAAACATAATAAAAATATGAACATAAACATTTTTAGAAATAGAACTTGATTACGTGATTCGCATGTTGGATGAAAATCAGTTTTTTGGTTTTAAATACTTACCCAACGTCCCATAAACTTTTACGGGCTAGCGTATCAAGATAATTTCCCTTTATCATACTGGGGAAGTTGGCAGTGTTAAGGAAATACTGTCCCTTGAACACCCGTGTAAAGCATTCCCGTTCATAATCTGTTGGCTTGCCAAAATGCCAAGTACGCGTAACGTCTGTGGTTCCATCAAGAAATTGCGCTCCAGAATCGCAAAGATAAATTTCCTTGTCCGTGATTGGCACATCAGTCGCTGGTGTAGGAAGGTAGTGAATTATCGCTCCGTGCGCTCCAGATGATGAAATAGTAGGAAAGCTTAGACCGACAAACAAATCTTGTTCTCTGTAGACAAAGAGAAATTTACAATGCAAAAAATTCAGCGTTGCTAAAAAATAAATCTTCTCCAACTAAGTATACTCACTGTCTGAATTTAGCGAGTTGATCCGATCCAGAGATTTCTGTTACCACTGACTTTTTATTTATGATTTGATCCTCCAGCCAAGCAAAGTACTTAACAAGAGCAACACCATCCCGAATATGTGCTGCCTTCATTCCCTTAATTTCAGTCTCATTTTTAACCAACTTCATTAAACTAACTGGAGAATAAGCAACGTGCACTTGTTTCTCAGCACAAGCAGCATATAAAGCATAACTCGAACTGGAAGTAATCCATACTCGACCTCCGTCGAAGCCCTTCGAAGAGTTTTCCTTCAAGAACTTCAATATATTTTCATACGGATGATAAATGGGATTGAGACCTTCGTTCTTTAATTGTTGCTCAGCTTCTGTCGTAAGATTAGATTTATCAACGAACATATGGACATCTTGATTGTCCACCACAACGTATGCGAAAAATACTGGATTATATGGGATGTCAGATCCCCTTAAATTTAACAAATATGCTACATCGTCCAAGGCCGAGACTACAAGATAAGTTACTCCGTTGTCTTTCATATTTTTTCGACATTGATCCACTTTGTCCTTCGCTGTTTTCCCAGTGTACGATAAGGGCAGTGGAACTATTGGATTGCTTTTTGGCAGTGGTTTTTCCGTGCCCCATACTTTGTCAACTAAACTTTCCTCTAGAGGAATTAAAGTATGACCTTTGTTGGTGAGGCTAGCAGCCATGGAAACCCAATCCGTATAACTTATTACATCTGTATCGACTCCTACTGATGATTTTGAAGATAAATTAGAGATTAACCATTCAGCTTGAGTAGGTGTCCCTAAAACTGCTTCCTTCATAAGTGTCCACTCTTCTGGTGATTCAAATTCGTTTAAGGCTTGAAGAAAATATCTTCCATCAGTCCATAGAAGAGCTCGATCATTGGTAATGACGGCTATTCCACGAGAACCTTTAAATCCGGAAATGTAACTCAATTTTTTATCACTATTTCTTAAGTATTCCGATTGATGGGCATCTCCATAATAAAGAATATAAGCTTGAATTCCTTTTTTTTCAAAACCATTCACAGGTACGGCTTTCATCAACTCTCGCAATCTTGCCAATTTTGTAGCTCCGCCTTGTGCCATGTTTCTGTAAACAAGATGGAAAAATTCTTTTGATAATATTTCTTTGCGATAGCTTAAAATAATTTGAGCGAACATTTTTAGATTCTGTTGTGGAACTATTTTTTAAATTTATTCAACTTTGCAATTACTTTCGTCTTCGACAACAAAAATATGAAAACTGACAGTATCAAGAATATACTTATATATAAAATAAGAAACGCAGACACTTGTTTCGTGCTGATGCATTCACAAAAGAATCTGTTTTCAAATGTAGGTATTTGCATCAATTTTTTTGCTAAAATAACCTTTTATTTTAAAAAAGTGCAATTTCACAATCTTCACAATTGACGTTCAACAAATGTTTTCTCTAGGTTCCAGAGGCAGATTGAATTTTTTATTTTCATTAAAAAATATGGTGCTTTCCAAAGATTATTAACTTTATTTAATCGCTAAGGTTAAATGATGTTGATTTAATTATTGAATTGCATTTGGAGTACTTACAATAATATGAAACTATACCGCCACACAACAATGAACTATAACTATAAGACCGGTCGGATAAAGTTCAAGTGTTGTTATAAATTCATATGTATGTATGTATGAGAAAAGAGAAACAATCGAGGAGACAATTGATGGTAAAATCCAAGATGTCCGAATACCTAGGAACCTATAGACTCATTGGTATACTTCACCTATACTTACTACAGAAATATTTTTTATTTTTCATTTCGAGGGGGGAGCAGTGCCCCTTGATGCCCCCCCCAGGCTACTTTTCGACGGCCCTGATACTGCTCACTGACTTTCCGTTGGAGAAATTCTGCCATTGGCTGAAATTTGAATCGCGCGCCAAATTTTGACCAATGGCAGTACACATTCGCTTTTCGCTAGAGAAATACTACCATTGGTCAAAATTTGGCGCGCGATTCAAATTTCAGCCAATGGAAGAATTTCTCCAACGGAAAGTCAGTGAGCAGTCTCAGGGCCGTCGAAAAGTAGCCTGGGGGGGCATCAAGGGGCACTGCTCCCCCCTCGAAATGAAAAATAAAAAATATTTCTGTAGTTAGCGTAGTTAGTAAGAACAGTAAACTGTAACCAAAACTGCGCGCGCATTACACAAAATGTTCAATCAGCTGTGTGCAATTGTGTGTGCTGTGTCAAAGGACAAGAATAAATTCCTTAAATTATATTATATTATAAAAAAGATTAGTTTAAGAAATATGTCAACATAAAAAATTAGAATTTTGTAATTCTGAAAGTAAAGAAAAAAGTGGAAATCGTGAAAATATCAACCATACACATTATTTGTGGAGTAAGTTTTTTTTAAGTTTTTCTAATTTTAAAATTTACATTCAAAATTGCCTAATATGTGCCAATAACTATTTACCGACTTATGTCGGTTCTTTTTTGTTCGTTTATAAGTTTTTTTTTTTTTCAATTTCCGTACAAGAACAGATATTTCCTTTAAACATAATCATATTGAACGAAAAAAGCTTGGATAAAGGCTCTAGCCTCAAAATTAATTTTCTTTCATATAATTCAAATATTAAAATCAATTAAAATTACATATTTTATAAGTGAATATACTTAAAATTTATATTAAATACTTTTTCGCAGAGGAATTTAACACATCATGTTCAGCATTGCAGCAAGACAATGTGTCCGAACTTTAGAACGAAACACAAATGCATATTCTTACTATGCTCGTCAAAGTTACCTAGCACCATGTAATAATCACATTTTTATGCAAGGCCTATTGCATAAGAGTCCTGTCCGTTCACAAAAGGTATTTCTTTTATTTATGTAACTATAAAATAGTGAATAAATTTGTCTAGAAGAGTCTTTAATTCTAGACGAAATTTTGTTTTTATGATATAGTTTGATTAGAATTTTGAATGCATTTGCAGGTAAACAACTTGTTTCGACGTAATGGCACGATTGCTTTACATTTCGCAACAAAATCTAGTGCAAATTCACAAAAATTGGTTGGTTCGTGGCTACTTGGCTGCAGTGGAATGGTATTTGTAGCCGTTGTATTAGGTACAGTTTGTTATTTTGTCTTTTATAGCTACATTCGAAAAGTTATCCAAATTATTGTAGACATAACGTATGGAAAGTAATGTGATCAGAGTTGTTACACATATACATAGTTTTAAATCGTATCAAATTTTTTGTATAAATATTCATTACATTAACTAGAAACTATAACAGTATTATTCTTGTTTTTCAACGTTTTGAACTGTTTTAAACTTATGCTTCATAAATTTATGTTGAAACCAGAAAACTAAAAATCAGGAAATAAATAATACGTAAACTAAGTATGTAATGGAATAGGAGATGTCTGTGATAGTTAAAATAAAATAGTTTGAAATAGAAAGAAAGTAGTTTCATTATTTACCTTATTTTTTAGGGGGTGTCACAAGACTTACTGAGTCTGGATTATCCATGGTTTCATGGAAGTTACTCGGAGAAAGAATGCCGACAACGGAAGATGGTTGGGTGGAGGAATTCGAGAGATACAAAATGTTTCCAGAATATAAAATGTAGGTATTTCAGTAACGTGTGAATTTTCCTTTAGAAGAGTTTAGAATTCACAACTTTTTGAAAATAATTTTAGAATTCATCTAATTATTTTTTAGAAACAATGCTAATATGACTCTTGAAGAGTTTAAGCGCATTTGGTGGATGGAGTATGCACACAGAATGTGGGGTCGCCTCATAGGTTTTGCATTTATCGTACCTGCAACTTACTTTTGGAGAAAAGGAATGTTCCACCCAGGAATGAAAACACGTGTTGTAGCACTAGGAGCTCTTCTCGGTATGCAAGGACTCATGGGCTGGTACATGGTGAAATCTGGATTAGAAGATCGGTTTCACGGTCCTTCAGATGTACCAAGAGTTTCGCAGTACCGCTTAGCTTCACATTTAGGATTAGCATTTCTCTTATATACTGGTTTGCTATATAATGCGCTGGATCACCTTTCACCTGCTAAAGAACTTAAGGTTGATTATTTCGGATCTAGAGATGTTAAGATCAGTATGTTTAAAGCGTTAAGGAAGTTAAAAATGATGGTTTATGGAACGAAAGGCTTGGTTTTTATCACAGCATTGTCAGGTGCTTTTGTTGCCGGCATGGACGCTGGATTAATTTATAATACTTTTCCTAAAATGGCAGACAAGTGGATTCCTGACGATATTTTGACGCTTTATCCTCCACTAAGGAATTTCACAGAAAACCCAACAACGGTACAATTCGACCACAGAATATTGGTATGCTTCCTGTTTCTTTTTCTTATTGTATCATTTTTCGATTTAGTGTATTCTCTAAATTGTTGACAATTATTATTAATTTCCAGGGGATAACAACATTGACATTAGTGACATGTATAGCCATAATGTCTCGAAAACACAAATTGCCGGGTCGAGGATCCATGGCTGTAAAAGCAGTCTTGTGCGCCGGTTATTTGCAAGTAATACTAGGAATTTCAACCTTAATATCTCAAGTACCATTAACTCTAGCAGCTATCCATCAATCTGGAAGTCTCGTACTCTTGAGCTCTATGATATGGCTCTGTCACGAGCTAAAGCACTTGAAGAAAATACCAAAATAACAAGTCTAGTAAAAATAAAGTTGTATCTTTGATAAAAAAAAAAAAAATTGTAAGTTGTCATTCATACCTATTTAAATATATTCGAATAGTACAATTTTACATTTATTATATTTTCTACTTCTTAAAAAAATGGTTTTTACGAGTTAGTTAAGTAAATAATCCTTTTTTTCTAAAATCAAGGAGTTGAAATAAAAATCAAAAAGAGAAATGGAGTAGCGGGATTCCATTCTTAGAATGTGTATCTTTAAAAAAAAAAACTATGCACCTTGGAGTTTTCTAAGGGAGAAAACATAATAAAGATATTTTCTTAGCTGTATCATATATTTTTTTATTTCACAATAAATTGCGTTATAATAATGGTCACTCGTAAAAATTAATTTATATTCAACTCTGTTATTAATGGGATTGTAATCACTCGTGGATATTGAATGTATTTAAAGTAGAGCTAAAATCATTTTCTGTGAACAAACGTGATTATCGATTGTTTCGCGATTATGCAATGTTTACAAAGTGATATATCTCCAATTTTCGAACTAATAAACCAGACTGATTTTATTTTTTTGAGAAATAATATCTCACACATATATATATATACCAATTAGTTTATAAAATTTAAAAACTCTGCTTAAAGTCTTTAACGCTATCTAATTAATTTTCCCCCAGTTATCCCGAGAATTTTTCCATCAACATATTGTCGCTGGTAAAAAAAATCAGTTTTATCTTACTGGCAGTCATATTACGCCTATTCAATCAGTCGAATTTTGATTCTTCACTTTCTGATATCTTCCACTGTTTACAATACGAGCTATAATTTCGCCACTCACTTAAAATTGCACTTTTTTTATTTTTATTATTGTAACATATCTTTATTTACAAGCATTCGTGGAGACATTTAGTTCGATTCGGCTACATGCCGCGCTTTACAAAATTGATACAAGTATATGAGTATTTAAAAAAAAAAGAGAAAAAACGTAGATCACATCGTACAGTCAAACGCGGATTTGAGAAACTTGATTCAAGTTACGGTTACATTCTCGCGCTATGAAATATTTTTGAAAGATATTAAAGATAAATAAAAGTCTCTTCTAGACATTTGTTTTTTCGTAATATTTAATTCATATAAATACTATACAGGAACGCCTAAGTGTGACAGTGAAAAATTTCGGTGAATAAGTGTTTCATTGCATTAACAACTTTTACATCATTCCAGTAAAATAATGTTCTTATTTATATTAATATATATATGAGTCGAAAAATTGTGCGATATTGAGAATTTAAAAAAAAACTGTTGCAAGTCTCTTTCCGGACGAAAAACTGATTAGAATTTTATAATATTTGCTTTTACGAAAATTTATTTTTCCGAATGAATTCAGTATTAAGAACCGCTTAAGCCACTAAGTCCAGCACACCATTGGGTGTGAAAAAATTCATTACATCTGGGGCTCATTTGCAAAGCAAATTAAACATTGTTTTTATTATAAGTTCGGATGGAATAATTAAAAATTATAGTTAAGCACTTTTTATAAAAAATGTTAATTTTAATCTAATTTGAGGCCCTGATGTTTCCGCCATTTTTTTACTACAGCGCCAAGTGTTTGGTTCCAATAGAAGTCGGAGTCTCACCGAGTAAACGTATTCCTTACGATACTACGTACACCTAAGCACTCCACTAAGCCTGCTCAGTCAAAAAACTAACGGCTCTATTACCGCAACCGTCTCATCGTTTCTCAGAAACAGTGAAGTAAATTAAGTAGTAAAATCGGTATTTCTTGCAATTTCATTTAGGTCAGTCTAAACAAAAGCGTGACTGCGCTATCGAATCTTTCGGGCACAGATTCGAAAAACGAGACCAGACAAATTAGGAATACGTTAAATTACATAAATGCAATTCTAGATCATTTCTACTGTCCTTCTATCTCGTTATTTTTATAAAACGTAAGAATCATTATTTTTATACAAAGAATCGATTGAGCTTTTGGCGAACAAACTGCTGTTCGGAAGTTGATCCCAAATTCGTTTTAGTTCAATCTAAGGTAGCTTAACATCGAATTGCCACCGATTTCGTACATATATTAAGTCGACCCAATATAATATCTATGTATAAATATATTGCTATAACATTGCTGTAACATTGCTATAACACGACGTAAGTCCTGCGTCTTTGAGACGCTTCTTTCAAGCTTACTTAGACTTCCATCTCCAAGACAGATTGACGAGAGAATACAAGATTTATATAAGAATTATGTATATACACATATAGAACGATTCAATTTTTAGGATGGTCCAAATAAATCAATCAAAAAATGTTTGGTCTTTTTGCAACTCCACAGAAAGTATTAATTTGATCATTTTACGAATAATTAGATGGTTCCAAAGCGCAGAGAAACATATTCTATAAGATTAAATGATTCTATTTTAGAAGACTCTATTAAAAAAATTGCTTAAGAAACCAGTAGAATGTTCGAGACCGATATTTTTAAGTTTTTGTATCACCTTATACTTTTGGACCACCTTTTAATCCGTGTCTATGCAAACTGTGTTTCATGTAAAGTCGCCTAGTTTAAATAACATCACATGTAGATATAATACATTTGTAGCGCGTAAGAATAGTGACTCATAAATAAACTTAAACTTTCGTTCTCAGTGCAGCGCATTCTTGTATAAATAAACGAGCCACTGCATTTTAGCTAATGGGTGTATGTTTTCTGTGTAATTTGAGTTTGGATACAGCGTAACTAAATTGGCGATTTTCCTATTTCTGCGATTAACTTTGTTGAGGGAGTTACGATGCTTTAAATTCGCCAAATTCAAAGATCGATTGCCTTAAAAAAATTAGGAGACTTGTTGTTATGTCTACTTTTTTACTCGTTAAAAGCAATCACAGTGCTTAGGCTGGTTCATTTAGGCTCAGTCGGTTAATGCGATCACGTTGTAAATATTAGTACTCTCTGTCTTTAAAAAGAGCGACTTTGTTAAAATCAAACGAGTTAACAAAGAATGATAATGTGTTTGCGTGCGAGTCATATGTACATGCAGAATGTATAGACTACTTCGACCATCCTGTACACGGTGAGAGATGTAGCATTATTTTACCTTAAGTTCGTAACCAGCACATTCCCATTTAATTAATAACTCAACGAGTTAAATTCTAATAAATGCATCGTGAATAACGAGTGCATTGTCAAGAATGATCACACTTCTTAACGATGGTGTTAACAGTAACATAGCGTAGAGTGCAAGTAAAAATCGCTTAGAAATACGCTCTTAGCGTAGAATTAAAAAGTTCTTGAAAAGAGAGAAAAAAACGTTTTTCATCATTCTCTATTATTTATATTTAGAATTTTTAGGAATGTGCTTGTCACAATGAGTAAAGTATAAAAGTCGGTTGAACTTGCATTCAACTGGTCTTTGTCGGACTGTCGTCTGCTCTCTCTGGATTGACGATGACCTGAATTACGTAACCAGGCTGGATCTTCGCCTCTTCAATGTGCATTTTATCACCCAGCAATTTCCCCCCAAAGAACCATCTTTGCCGTGACGGTTCTAATCCTTCTTGACTCTATTGATGAAATTTGAGAAATATTTTTAGTGTTTTATTTGACTGATCCTTGCTTATTCATTTTTTGAATTTGAATTAGACTCACTTAAGAAAAAAAATTTGGTAGTTGCATCATTAAGCATGAACTTGTATAAACGAGTGATTAATACCTGTAATTTTTTCTTCACAATGCCTATAGTGTCCTTGCTGTAAACAGGTAGTTTAACATCGCCTAACGTAGTTGACAGTCTAAGTTTGAGCGTCATTTCAGTGCCGCCATCGATAGGCTCTGCGATAAGAGATTTATTGAAAGCGTTTTCGTTATTTCTTTAGAAAAACGTCTAGTGAGTTTTTTTTTATCTTTATCCAGACTAATAATGTTAATATTATTGAAAATATAATTGCAAACGTGTCAAGTCGAGGAACTAACAACTAGACCGTTTATGTCTACACCTATTCACATAAAGTTGAGTGACCGGATACAGTAAGGGCACAACATTTTTTAGCTTGAGTGCAAATACACCCTGACAAGGCAAAATATTGTATCTTACTGTATCCAGACTCTCAGTTAAAGTTGGTGACTAAAGAGAAATGTATAGACATTACCTGAACAATCAGCTGGAGAGTCTCTACCACTGTCTTCTTTGACAATGTTGATTGGATACGATAAGCAATAAATGGGAACTTGGTACCGTGTTCCTAACTCATCATAACACTCAGTCAAAAATCCATTAGGCACAGAAATATTAGCTCCATCCAAAATAGCTTGCGCTAATTGATAATCTTGTGCTTCCGCAGCCGTTGCTCCGGCCCTCAGTGCGTCCCATATTTCTTTACGACCGTCAAATGCCGGTGCAGTGTCCCAAAATTCATCTCTTTTACTTCTTAACTGACCTTCTGTTAAAGGTACATCCGACTTCCATCTGATTACTTCATGACACAAAGAGTGATTTTTCCTCGAGTTTCCTGCAACATATATTTTTTGTTACTTTCTTGATGATTACAATGGTACAGATTATTTATTATTTATACGTAATCAGAGAAATAATTCAAAATCTCTAATTGCAACAGAAATTAGATCTATTCACTTCAATCTTGACGAATGATTCTTGCAGTCTGAAGATTAATCTACCAGAACACAAAGAAAAATCTCAAGGTATCACAATTATAAGAAAATGTTTTGCTTCAGTAAAAAAGTTATTGCAGAATATCGCAATAACTACTAAAGTGTTCCTGTAAGTGAACTCTTTTATCAAGTATTCAGTCCTGATCTCAATAATTTCACAGCGATCAGCTTATTAAAACTTTAAGATCCGTCTAAGAATTTAATATTGATAATTAATTAAAATACACCTCAGTTTATTATAATTCGGTATATATCAACATGTGAACAGCTGTTTCTTCAGTAACATTCTCCTTGTCACTTAAAATAATCAAATGTTTACGACTTCAAGCTTCGTGGTCAAAGATCGAATATGACAACTAGAGGAAAAAAATGTAGAAATGAAGAGAGCATAGGGCAAAATAAGATATCTTAGGAAAGCTGATCAAATGGTTAAACAACATTAAACAAGACATAATGAAATACGCAAATCCTCTTTTTTATGACGAACCTTATCGCGATAGGTGTCGAAACTAATATGACAACTGAGTTTTCTCTCAGTAGAAGGTCAAAACTTTAATTAACATAATGTGGATGAATTAGCAATGGTAAACTCAGTGAATAAGTAAACAGAGAAAAGGTTACTTGAAAGAAATCACAGACAAAAAACTGGGTTGTTGTATATCCAAGGTTAACATTGCTGGTTAAGTGGCTGGTAATTCTCACCTGAATTTGTCCTTGTGGAATTGGCAGACGTGTCGTCAACAGAGGCATTTCTGCCTCTCGTGATGCCTATACAGCCTCCCATCCTAAGTCGCCCAAGGAATCAAACATTTTTCACTTAAATAACTGAAATGCACCACTATCTCACATACCATTTTCTTCCATTTTACACTGTTTTACACAGATCCTTCATCGCGATTTCGTACCGCTTGCAGTGCCACTAAGGATGAAGCTGATGGTGAAAAATATGGAATCTGTCGGTAAAAAACATGTTTCTCTCTTACCGACCGATCCCGATTGCCCCGATTGGCTGAACCTAACCAAACCTAACATTGTAAATTTACATACACACGTACATACATGCTTCTGTACATGGATTTTTACAGTGTAGCATGAGCAGGTGTAGTAGTGTATTTTTTACATTTTCGATTTAAAACTTTTAAATTATAGATTGGAACCCGATATTCCTACTCGATTTTCATCATTGAGTAATCTATCTACTTAAAAAGATAATTTTGTAAGTCCTTTACATTTTTAATGTATTTATCATATATAATATAAGGATTATAAACATTATAAACATTATAAATAAGTAAACATTTGTTTTATCTTGTTACATGATTTTATCCACGTTTATTTATTCTTCCTCGCATATTTCAATATGCTAAAGGTTTTTTATTCATTTTAGGATTACAGAAAGATTTAGAGATAAGGATAATCAGTTGTCCACGTTGTGTTCCTACATTATAAAAAATTTCAATGTAATTTTACCTCGTTCAATCAAAGATTCAACGTGGGGTCCATGAGGACGATTTTTATGACCTATACTTTCGAAGTAGTGATATCACAGAATAAATTTAATTCCCTATATGTTCAACTTGTTACAACTTAGTTATAATTTCACAAGTTTGTGTAGAATCCCTAACCTTAATGTGGGAAAGTTACCAAAAGTTACTGCGTTGAATGTGATATTACAACAAATTTTTGACGAACAATTAAAAACGCTCAGTAAAGTTGTTTCCTTTTTTTACAGTGTGATCTGTGAATTTGGTGACGACAAGTCGAAGTCAATTCGTTGTGCGTGATTCATATTTTCTGTCATTTTCTATGATAAAATCACATCACGTGATTTTATTATCGACCTTACTCAACTTCCAATCAATTTTTTAACTCATTGACACTCATTGACAACTACTCGCGTCGTAATTAAATCGGCATGAGCAGCAATGAATTCTTCAAGTTGCAATCTTAAGGACAAATTATTAACAGCTTTAAAAAATAATACACTGACAGCAGAATGTCAAAATATTGCTGCAGGTTTGTCTTTCTTGTCTTCTCTATTGTTTAAAATTTTATACTTTATAAAAAATGAAAGTTTATAATTATCATGTATGTTATTATAGATGTACAAAAGGGAGACACAAAACTCTTCAATTTTGTAGAGGGGCTACAACCGCTCCTTACAAGCGAAGATGTCGCATTACGGAAGCAAAGCGTTGAGGCTCTATCATCCTTATTAGCTAGTCTACCACAAGATTTTCTCACTGAATCAGAACTTAGTTTTATTGTAGAATTTTATTGCGATCGTTTGAAGGACCACTATACCATTTTATCGGCAACACTGAATGGCATTTTATCAATAGTAAGTATACTCTACAAAATCACTTTTACGTTTTTCAGTATATTGAATGTTCAACATAAAACGAAATATTTTTATAGGTACAAATGAAAAACGTTCCAGAGAATTCTCCTGCACGTTTATTCACCACAATGTTTCAGCACGTTCAGTGCCAAACACTTTTACTCCCAGTTCGACAAGTTATGTACAGTATTTTTGAAATACTCTTAGGATGTAAGTCCTCTAATCTAAAGTCTCTTGGTCAAGACATAGTTTATGGTTTCATTAATTCTATCGATGGTGAAAGTGATCCTAGGAATCTCCTGATACTTTTTCGCATAATTCCACACTTCGTCAAAGAATTTTCACTGGGTCATTTAACGGAAGAAATGTTTGAAGTCATCGCTTGTTATTTTCCAGTACATTATAATACGGTAATATAAAAAATAATACATAAAAAATAAGTCAGAGAAGAGGTCGACAAGTTCCCTCAAATAAGAGTTTCGTACATGATTATTATAATATAAAAGTATTTATATTTATTTTTAGCCTAAGTCTGAAGGGTGTGGAATAACTCGGGAAGATTTGGCAGAAGCATTGACTCCATGTTTATATGCGATTCCCGACTTTGCAGAATTTTGTCTTCCACTCTTAATAGAAAAAATTGACACAAATTTAAAAGTAGCAAAATTAGATTCACTAAACGTGTTGTGTCAAGGTGCTATGACCTTCGGTGTAAAAGGGTTAGAGCCACATTTGAAAGAAATCTGGCAAGTTTTGCAACGAGAAATCATGCAAAATGATGACTGGGAAGTAAAAAGCTCCTCTTTGAAAACTACAACATCATTAATGACAGTATTGACTGGAGACAAAGTCATTTGTAATAATTTTGTTGATGAAATCATTGCAAATGCTAAATGGTCATTGTGCAATGCACCGACTAGTTCTATTAAAAATGCAGAGAAACTCTTGGAGGCTGTAGCAAAATCGAGTAAAGAAATGTGTATAAAAGTTCTATGTGCTGTTGTACCAGTTTGCCTTTTACAGTATTCTGCCAAAAATAATTTAGAGGAAAAATTGTTTCTCATGGAAACTTTTAATAATTTCATTGTTATTGCATCCGAGTATGGGATTTCAATTAAAAGTGAGTTTCGGACTAAATTCATTCAGTTAGAGATATTCTAATTATTCATAATTAAATTATAATTCCAGGTGTCCCAGATTTAGCATGGACAGATGTCCCATCATTTTACTTGGAAGAACTAAATACTAAAGTTCCTGAAGTCCAAATCAAAGTCATAGAAGGACTAATCGCGCAGAAAGCATCTGTAAATGAAACGCAACGTAGGACACTCTACGAGAAAATTTTAAGTGAAATCGAAACAGAGTGCGACAATTTATTGCCAGCTTTTCACTCTTGTCTGTACAGTTTTGCAGAATCGTATCCCATCGAAGTCTTGAACGTAATCAACAGCAGATTTAACATCAACGACCGTGAGTGAATATAAAAAGTCTTTTTTTACTAATAATTAATAATTTTTACCTTGCTTGTACGGGTCAAGCCTTTGAAGGCTTATTACGAGAATCTGACAATCTCCTGCGGGAGGGGTGATTTCGATATGTAAAAATCCACAAATGGATTCTAGAGTAAAAATCTATCTATTTATATTTTTCCTCTAGATAATATACCAACGAGAACAATAACTAGAAGAATTGAGGCTCTCACATTGGTAGCAAAGATATCGAAAATAGGTCGCGAAATTCTTCCGAAATTCATCGATGCCGCAACTTCAGATAATATTGAAGTGAATCTCACAGCACTTTCTTGCCTTCGTAAATTGCTCACTGTTAAGGTAGCTGATTTCGATATACACAGATTTTTACACGAACGAGACACCATAAATAGACTCCTTGCCCCCAGTATTTCAAATTCTGATCAAAGAAGCTGTTTAGTATCGAATATCAGTAGATTAATAATGAGAAAATTGAACATACAAGAGCAAAAAGCAGCCTTACAAGGATATTGCAGAGTTTTAGAAGGAATCGTTACAGATAGTGACGTAGCTTTGATAGACGGAATTTTAATATCTCTGCATCCAGACGTTGAATTACAAAGCAATGTACTTATTAGGAATTTATACAACATAGCAGTGATAAGTCAACACTCAATTGCAATAGTTGCCGCGTGCAAATTAATCGCTGTTATGATTAATAAGATGAAGAACAATAAGGATTGTGAACATATATTGCAATTTTTGAAAGAAAATATTAGCGGCTGCTTAAATTCCAATGAGACAAGTATTGAAGTTAAAAAGTCACACTGTGTTTTACTCAGATGGTTGACAAAGTCTCTTGTTATGAAAGGAACGGCAAATTCGCAGGAATTCCTAGATTATGTATGTATACAATTTTAATTAACTTCAAATTTAAATTTTAAAACCCGAATTTGAAAAATGCATAACGAATTACTTTTTTCATAGCAAATGTACATTTTAAGGCATACACAAGTTGGTGAGTATGTAGCAAATGAATTTAACGTATTGCTGGATAAATGGGATGATACACTGACTGAAGATAACTTTTGCCAAGTTAGAATATTATACAAACAGAGAATATTTGAAAATGTTATTAAGGAGACCAGTAAAATACCACCTGAATACAAGAAAAATTATTTGACGGCTCTGATTCGTACAGCAGAAGAGGCTCCAATAGAATTACTTTTACTTTACTTAAAGCAGGTATGGTTTTAAGTTGTTTTTCAATAATTTTATTTTATCGAAACGATATTGAAATATATATATTTTTTCTAATTTCAGCTGATTCCCTGCTTTGTTGAAACTTTGGCTAATGAAGAATTAGTAATGCCTACTTTATCGGTGTTACAACCTTTACTAGAGACAAAGAACGATGTCTTTGTCTTAGAGGCCAAGAACTTTATTCCCATATTCTTAAATCTGATTACACACGAAAAGATGGTAAGAAGATTTTTTTAAATTTAATCGCACATAGAGGAACTCATTCATAATATAAAATTTCTTTGAAACATTCCAGAAAATCAGAATGACAGCATTAAATTGCTTGATAAGCTATGCTGAGTATCCTCCTGCTGTAGTTCTACCTTTCAAGTTAGACGTTGTTGAAAAATTGCACGTTGCCATTGATGATAAGAAGCGGCTTGTTAGGAAGATTGCTGTTAGGGCGCGAACGAAATGGTTCCTTATTGACTCCCCAACATAGTGACTTGAAAACTTAATAACATATCTATAAAGAAATCACAGTTTTTACTTAATTTTGTAGAAAATCGTGTATTATAAAATAGAAGAGAGCAGGTTCAAAATGTTGATTGTTGAAATACTTGAAATAAGAAATAAACCGAAAAGAAAAATCGTTGTAACACAATAGCTCTTCATATTTTCTTACAGTGTGTAAATATATGCTGAATATGACCTGTATTTTAAATGCCTAACTTAACTAAATAAAGTATTGATTTTCAATAATTGAATTAAATCTGTAAGCTGCTATAATGCTCGTAGTGAACCACAAGCATGGCTGACGGTAAGAGTTTCTGGTTAAAGAAAATAATTTAAAAATTAGAAAGGGTTCATAAAAAGTAGTTTATATTTTTTAATTATTATATTTTAGACGTTTAGTCTAAAAATTATGATTATGTTAAGTATCAGTATATGGAAAAGAAAGTATTATAGGTGTGGCAAAAAACGGTGCTTATAAGTACGAAGATGGAACAAGATACGTTGGAGAATGGAACAGTAAAGGTTTGAGGCATGGAATTGGTTCTTTGCTTTTACTGGATGGTTCCCGTTACGATGGAGGTTTTCAAAATGGATTATTCTCTAGAATGGGTGTTCTTGTATTTCCAGATGGTGCAAAGTGAGTGAAAAATATACTTTCAAAATACAATTCCCTTGCATTTAAAAAATATCTGTTTAAATTTCAAAAATATCTGTTGTTTCAGATATGAAGGAGAATTTATGCAAGGATGGTTTCATGGATACGGAATTTTTTGGAGAGCAGATGGAATGAAATATGAAGGAGAATTTCGAGGCGGAAGAGTTTGGGGATTAGGTTTGTGATTTGCTTTTTCTTTTGTGAAATATTGAATGAGAAGTAACACTCGAGTCATTCAATAAAAATGATTTAGGTCATAAATCAAAATTAATACAAGTTATTTTTATTAAACTTGTGGAACATAGGTTTGGTAACTTATTCGGACAACACTCATGGTTTTCCACGTAATGAAGGGTTCTTCCAAGACTGCAGATTAATTCGGCGTAGGCGTTGCCCTGAAGTCGTGCATAAAGCTCAAAAGATTGCCATGATGGCTCGAAACTATTGCGATCAACGGAATTGAATATCCTTCAGAAATTTAATAAAATACTTTAAACTAATATTTTCTAGATCATTAAGATTTATATTACCTAGAATTTACTGTAAATTCATGGTGGCAAAAATTCATTATAGATAAAATTAAAATCTTTTTAATATGACGTAATAAAGTTTTTAATATCTAATAACATTTCCACAACACAGATTTGATAAACACTGCCAATATATATTTCTTATAATAATAATATAGTAATCTCTTATATAGATTTAATAAAGATACCCATTATTTATTCTTTATAAAGCATTGAAATAATGTGCCATTTTGTAGAAAAAAAATTTTGAATCTCATACATGTTTCATATTATCGAAGATAACAAAAAGAATAAAATTAATGTTCACTTTTAAATTTTTAAGTCAAATATAATAATATTGTATTTACTATCAAACCAAACAAGTAAATATTGTACCAAATCAATAAAAATAGTATCTTTTATTGATTGTGTAATTAATTCTAGTCTAGATCGACTTTCAATCAAACTTATACTTTCTTTAACAAAACTAGTCTTATATGAAACATTGAAAACGTCAAATTGGAAGTCTTTCAAAATAAAATACATAATTTCAATTTAAAGAGTTCAAAATGAAATAATTTTGTTTCAAATGATCAGTGATCTAGATAATTTTTATGTTTGTCGTTCTTACATAATATGTACAAGTACATCTGGAATTAGCGATTCGTCCTCTGTCACACAATGATATACTTCCTAAGACCAGTTCTACCAGAAAAATTTCAGTGCAAGTTAGTAAGGTGATCTTGTTATAATATATGTAGAAGCTTATGAAGGTGAAAATGAATATTTATAATTGATAAGAGACAAGAAGACCTGTATATAAATATACATTATATACATTATAGTATATAAATAAACATTATAGTACATAGTGCAACTGAGAAAAATATGAATTTAAAATTAAATAAGTAAAAAATTATTATTAAGGGCGTTGGACCCAAGTGTTAAGCTCAAAATTCCATTCTCCATTTTACTCAACGAAAATTATGGATAAATATTTTTTCGCTCTGTAGCACTAATCTTTTTTCAAATATAAGACTGTATACAGAGCGAAAAAATATTTAATTTCGGTACTTTTTGCATAAAACGAAGAATTCAAAATCTGAGTTCAAAATTAAATATTTTCATTTTACTTAAAAAATATTTGAATTAGATATTTTCTCGCTCTGTGCGCATAATTCTAGTTAAAAATTGATTAATCCTATAGAGGGGAAAAATTCCAATTTTAATATTTGTTAAGTAAAATGAAGAAATCGAGTTTTTAGATTGGAACTTGACTCCAATACCCTAACATCATTCTCATATCTTCATTAACTAAATTTTAATCATTTTAATACTTTTTTGTTCGTTGCGCAAAAAATGCATAATAGATTTGATTTCAAAAATCTGTGAAAACCGGAATGGAAGCCGAAACCCCCGGAACCGGCGAATAAAGCGGGTGTGTTATCAGTGTCACGCTGTCGCGCCATTGGCGCAGCTGACATGAGCTGATACCGAAGAGCGGACGAGTGGCGACTGGTGGCGACGACCGTGGTGGCAACAAGACCAGAAAAGCAGAGACAAGTCAATAGTAGCAAGTAGTAGTCAGTTGGTCAGTATTTTTCTGTTTACCACTGTTTACCATTGCTCGCGGACAGTCAGGAAGCACATCTGAGAGCTCGAGTGTAAGCCTAGTGGCCAAGTGGCTACGTAAATTCTTTCGGCTCTACATTGTAAAAGTACATAAAATCGATGAAATAGTTGAGATCATAGACGTCCACGTCACGCGTCGTGATTTCATTCGCATTTGTTCGTTCGGCTAGAAAAACGAAACAAAATCTAATTAGAAGTGGAAAAATCACGTTGAAGAAGTACGTTAAAATTTTCCATCAAAGCATCACGATCTTCATTCAAAATGTTTCCAGGTATGACAAAATTAAAGAATTTACTGTTCTTTCATCTTGGATGTAACATTTAACATATGTATATATATATATTTGTGTCCAAGTTACGTGATGTGTATATGTATAAGTGGTGGATGTGCGTACGTGCGTACTCTACCACAATATATATATATGTCATATACTAGGGTGGCATTTTATTCATAAATCAAAAAACTTTATTGTTTATATTTATATTATTATTGGACTACAATACAAATGCACGAGAGCATAAACAAATTAAGATAATGTAAATTTAAACTGGAAAAACAATTTTTTTGCGAATAAAATGTCGCTGGTACTTATACTCTGATTTCATTAATGGATTTCTCTCATGTTCGAACATTTTCTTATTATTTATGTATGTTGTACATAGCAAATGAGCGAAATGTTGACCTTGAACTATTGAACACCGAGAGAGTCGTCAGATCTCACCAGTCCACGTGTTTCCCCTTCTTGAACTCCTTTTTCCCAAGTGAAGTGTTCTTTTTAAGTAAGAAATGTTGTTATTATTATTATGTCAACTTGTCACGTATCGCAAATGCAGATAACGATTAATGAACATGCACATATTACATGTGAAAAGCGTATTTGAAAAAATAAATTTTGGAACTTATATTTAAGTTTATTTATTTATTTATTTATTTTTTTAAATTTGTTTGAATTGTACTGACTCAAAAAATATACATGTGTGGTATTAAAACGTATTTTTTCATTTAAGAATATCAGTTTCGTTAAAGGGTACATATTCACTCGATGAATATCTTAGTAAATAGAATTTTCACCTTTAAGAATTATTTATAGAAAATGTTGAAAGCCTATTGTGCAATTTCCGTTATTTCATCTATTAATGAATTTCATTTCACAAGAAATGAATTTAATAGTTAAATCTTTACTCTTTTATGTTGAATTTAAAAAGCACGTGCTATTTAATTTTAGCTATGTAAATTTTTATTTGCGTATCTCTCTTCAGCGTATACATAATCAATTACCAACCTTTGACTTGAAGCATATACTATAAGATCGACACATTTGGTGATTAGTGCAGCACTAAAAATGTACTTTTTGAAAAGTAAATTGTGCTTAAATAAGTGCGATATATCATGCAGAAATATGTAAAAGTATTATAAGTATTATAAATGAACAATAATCATCATGAAAATGATCAATCAAACATATTGAGTGCAACTGTAAACTGTAATATAATCATGTAAGAGCAACACAGTTCAGTCATTATTCAGTTTATTAGTCTCCAGAATGGGTTAACAACGCAATTAAAAATTTTTCATTTTAAGAATCCATAAAAATGTTTATGAGTCGGAAAAGAAACTGTGAAATGACCGAGAATTCTTTTTTTAGATTTTATATAGACCAACCAAAAAGTGTGTAAAATAATCAGCTTTTTTATGTTTCAGCTTTAAGATTGAATCTCGTTCAGTGGAAATCCTTACTGGCTAATTTCAATTTAGACAATGGGACCACAAAGTTGTAAAGATAACTTTATCGTAAGGGACATGACTTCAAACGGTTATTCTAATTCATCTACTATGGCTAAGGAATCCAATCATCACTCACTACCTTGTGAGTCAGTGAATTGTATGTGTGCTTAGTTTAGCCACTTTTGATTTTTTTTCTTGATTTACCCACCCGTTATTTAGGTAAACAGGTATATAGACTTCACGATCTTAAGTAGAAACTTCGAACACTTGAACTTTGCATATCAGCCTGTACTTTATTCTTGTCCAATTTAACACTTTTCTTGTGTTATAATTTTAAAGCTTTTTTTCACGATTGTTGTTGATTTTTTTTGGCGGTGTTGAATTTTTTATCTGGTACTTTGCTCAGAGTGATGGCTTTTGTCCATTTGTCCCAGTTCTTTCTGTATTTTTTCTTTTCTTTCGTACAAATTGAGAAAAATTGATCATTATTATTTTTCAGCAATGCCGTGGTTTGGAATGGATATTGGGGGTACTTTGTGCAAATTGGTGTACTTTGAACCTAAAGACATAACGAGAGATGAAGCAGATGCAGAAGTCGAAATATTAAAGAACATTCGACGCTACCTTACAAAGAATTCCGCTTATGGTAAAACTGGTCATCGAGATACGCATTTACAGGTACGTCATGTTTTCGATTCACTTTTCTGAAGATATTTCGCAATGGCTTTATTTAAAAACCATAAATGTTAGCATCTATAGAAGGAACAACATTTAAAAATGTTTTTAAAAGGCTTGATGAAAAATGTCCCCTGCTAATCATTTATTTTTTTATTTTTTTTTAAATCTAGATGGATAATCTTCTGATTAGGGGCAGAAGAGGTACTTTACACTTTATAAGGTTTCCAACCTGTGAGATGGGCAATTTTTTGGCTCTTGCAAAATCAAAAGGCATGGCAAATTTAGTAACTACTGTTTGCGCCACTGGAGGCGGGGCCTTCAAATTCGAAGAAAACTTTAAAAAGGTTAGCACTAAGTTTTAAAAACTTAGAGTTTGTAAAGAAGAAGCTTGGAAGTTTGGGAAAAAGAAGCTTGAACTCAGGTCGTCAAAATAATTGTTGATCTTTATATTACAGGAAGTAAATATGAGTTTAGCAAAATTCGATGAACTTGACAGCTTAATACGAGGCATGCTCTACATAGAGACAACAAATCCACACGAATGTTATTATTGGGCCGAACCTACAGATGATAGCAAATGTCATAAAGTACCCTTTGACTTTTCGAAACCTTATCCTTTTTTGGTGAGTCAAACTTAATTGCTACTTTTCTCTTATTAAATATGTCTAAAAAATCTTTATTTTTCTACAGCTAGTTAATATAGGATCTGGTGTGAGCATATTAGCAGTATATGGTCCAGAAAACTACAGGAGGATATCAGGAACAAGGTAAATAATATATATAAAATTCTAGTCTTAATTATTTTATTGAATGTTTTGAAAAATTATGCTGGATAAAAAAAAATTAAACTCTGAATTCTAAATCCAGTTTAGGTGGTGGAACATTTTTAGGGCTGTGTTGTCTACTAACTGGATGTAATACATTTGAAGAAGCAATAGAATTGGCAACGAGTGGAGATAACACTAGAGTAGACAAGTTAGTAAGGGACATCTATGGAGGTGATTATGGCCCTTTTTGCCTTCCAGGGGATCTCGTGGCGAGCAGGTACTTATATCGATTAAACGATTTTAAAAAAATTATTTGAATTTCTTTTAAACATATTAAATAGTTTGTAATTTTTCAGTACTAAGCAATCAATTTTGATAAATTTGTAAATACTCTTAATAGCAAATTTTATGACGTTAGCTTTGGCCAAATGAACTCAAAAGACCGACGCAACACAGTCAGTAAAGAAGATCTTGCACGTGCTACCCTCGTAACTATTACCAACAACATTGGCTCTATCGCGAGAATGTGTGCAGTGAATGAAAAGATCGAAAGGGTATTTATTGATATGATGTATTCTTACAATCGCTATGTAAATATAATAATAGTAATCACTTTTTTAGGAGTTTTTCTTTTGTAACTAAGATATTTCTACAAAATAATTTTAACGTTTTAGGTCGTTTTCGTTGGTAATTTTCTTAGAGTTAATCCCATATCGATGAAATTGCTAGCTTATGCCATGGATTATTGGTCGAAAGGAACGCTAAAAGCTCTGTTTTTGGAGCATGAGGTGTGTTATTTTTTCAATTGATATTGGAAAAAGATTTATTTGATATAAATATAAGAGATACTAATAAATTATTTTACTTTGGCATGCATACAATATATTTTATTAATGAAATAAATGATTTTTTTTTTTTTTTCAGGGATACTTTGGGGCAGTGGGATGTCTACTACAGTTTAACGGTGATACTAGTTAAAGGTGTTAGAAGTTAATTGCAACGTAAGCATCATTCCAGTCCAAATACCGCGTTGGAGGAACTTATCAAATACTTAATTTAAACTATTTATTTTTATTACTTCCATCTTTCGGGAATCCGTGCGCCGACCTCGTGTTACGACTTGTATTTATTGTTATAGCAGAATGAACGCAAATGAAATAATTAAGTGAAAATTTTAGTTTATTCTCGAGTAATAAGCCAACACACCGCTCAAAAAATATATTTTTGACAATTAGACTGATGATTGTGTTCTGACTTTGGTGTTTTGTATGTAGTGTGAAGTGAAATAAGAAATGAATTACCACGAAGTCGTCGCATTTACTCCGGGGTAAGGGCACAAATCTTGTAAGAGTTCACACAAACAATGGACCAAATTTGGACACGTGTATATGAGTGTCCTAATTGAGTGTTCGAATAGAAACGCACTTGTTCTCTGCCTACATTATAGTAGTGAGGACTACTATGACGTTTCCCAATCCATTGACGTTTAATCTCTAAAATTGCGATTGTCGGAAAAATCGATGAATTCGAAAAAATGAGAAAAATCAATTGTTTCCAGAAAAATTCTGGATAGCTTGCATTCTTTAATCCTTTGTTTTTTACATTCACAGGTGCAATTTAATACGAACACATAATAATTTAAGAGCGATCGATTAGTTTTCTATTCGATTTGAGATAGGAAATGAGAGAGAAAGTGCGATTTAAGAATATTGTTGTTGATCTTTTGTATAAAAGCAGAAAATCAGTTTTTATAGTGCGGAGTGTAGATTTTAATTGTTTTTTGAACTACGTCGAATATAGTTTCGAATTTTAAGTTAATAAAATCGTAAAAGCGAAGATTATATTATCTGCAGAATATATAGAATTTGTGATCAAAATGTGTACAATGTATAAAAATGTGTACCATAGATTACAGACAGGGATAGAGTTACAGATCTTATCACAGATAAGTCTAACGTTGTCTGTTGTCTGTGTTGTTAACAAAAATAAATTATTGTTCATTTGTTATATTTTACTGATGTTCTATTCGCAATAATAAAATTTCATCCATATCCAGTTTGTCTTCCTTTTATTTCTTTCCTTTTTCCTTTTTAATATCTTAAAACAATATTATTTTAGCGATTTTTCATTTGTGCCATGTGCAACGTTACCTAGCAACTGAAGGCAAACAAATTTTATGTGCGTGTGTGTGCGTGGTTTGAAACTTGAGAGTGTGAAAACATGTGAAAAAGTACAGCAGTGGAATTAATCAGGATTAACCTTTGATAAACGTCATTCTTCCATTTGTACTTGATTATACGTTTAACTTTAATTGCTGTAGAATTATTTTTATCCAGATTTTTATTTATAATCAGTAATATAAAGTTTCTTCTAAAAAACTGCAAAAATGGTAAGTTTTCTGGGTGACCTTTGAACATTTTCATTTTGTATTGCTTTTAATTTTAATTTAATTTAATTTAATTTTAATTTCTATGTTTTTTTGTATTTATATAATTTAATTTAATCATTTATTTCATAGGGACCGAAAAAGGCGAAAGGGAAAGCGACAGACACTGTGGATGGAGTGGATACATCAAAGATGAATAGGGAACAATTAGAACTTTATGCTCACAAAATTTTGGAAGAAATGGAACGCGAAAGAGAAGAAAGAAATTTTTTTCAGTTAGAAAGAGATAAGCTTAGAACTTTTTGGGAAATAACGCGGCATCAACTCGATGAAGCTCGTGCAACTGCAAGGTTTGTATAAAATATAAAATGAAATTAATTTATTAAGGGTGTTGCAGCCAAGTTCTAATCCAAAAATTCGATTTCTTCATTTTACTCAACAAATATTAAATTTGGAATTTTTTCCCTCTGTATAATTAATCAATTTTTAACTAGAATTATGCGTAAAGAGCGAGAAATTATCTAATTCAAATATTCTTTATGTAAAATGAAAATATTGAATTTTGAAGTTAGATTTTGAATTCTTCGTTTTATGCAAAAAATATAGAAATTAAATATTTTTTCGCTCTTTACACAGTCTTATATTTGAAAAAAGATTAGTGCTACAGAGCGAAAAAATATTTATCTATAATTTTCGTTGAGTAAAATGAAGAATGGAATTTTGAGCTTAACACTTTGGTCCAACGCCCTTAAGCAAATATATTTGAATTCAAAAAGCACAATTTTTTAAATTAAATTGACTGTGTCCTTAGAAACAAGGAAAGAGAAAAAGAAGAGTTATCGGAAAAACATGAAGCAGAGTTAACATTATATAAACAGAAAGTCAAGCACTTGATGTATGAACATCAAATCAATTTAAGTGAATCTAAAGCTGAGCACATGGTCGCTTTGAAAGTGGCACAAGAAGATCATACATTGCAGGAAAATGAACTTGTTAAGGACAAAAAACAATTGAAAAAGACTGAAAAGGAAATGGAACTTTTCCATATGAATGAAATCCGGGCATTAAAATTGGTAAGGTCATCAAGAAACTACTTTGAAATTCTCAAAGAACATGTTATTACTTTTTTCTTGTATGTAGGCCAACGCAGAAGAAATGAGTAATATGATGAAGAAATTTGAATCCGAGGCCATTGAATTAGAGAAAAAGTATGAGGAAAAAATTGCTTCTTTATACGAATCGCTGATGTTGAAACATCGTACTGAAATTGTAGAAGTTGAAGAACGAAAAAATATGCAAATTTCTACTTTGATAAATAATCACGAGAAGGCATTTGCGGATATGAAGAACTATTATAACGATATTACTCTTAATAATTTATCTCTTATAAAAAGCCTTAAGGTAATTTTTTTTATTTGTTTCTATTTTATTCAAAACATGTTAAGGATGTTGGAGCCAAGTTCCAATCTAAAAACTCGATTTCTTCATTTTACTCAAGAAATATTAAACTTGGAATTTTTTCCCTCTGTAGAATTAATCAATTTTGAATTCTTCGTTTTATGCAAAAAGTATCGAAATTAAATATTTTTTCGCTCTGTATGCAGTCTTATATTTGAAAAAAGATTAGTGCTACAGAGCGAAAAAATATTTATTCATAATTTTCGTTGAGTAAAATGAAGAATGGAATTTTGAGCTTAACACTTGGGTCCAACGCCCTTAAAAGGTCTAATTTTCCTATAGAAGTTTTAAAATTATTTTTTTTTAACTACAGATTAGCGACTTGGCAAAACAGTAGAATATTAATAATTTTTAATTGAAATTTCAGGAACAAATGGAAATTATGAAAAGTCATGAGGAAAGAATGATGAAGCAAGTACGGGAAGCGACTAATGAAAATAAAAAATATTCTGTTGATCTTAAGCAAGCCCAAGATCAAATTAGTGACCTTTCTAGGCGATTGACAAACTATGAGAAGGACAAAGAATTATTGAGTGTAAGAATTTTAATTTTTTGCTTTCTTGGATTTCAATTTGTTCAAATTTAAAGAATTTATAAATCAAAAATTTTCCGTTTAGCATACAAGGAAAAAATTATCCGCTGCTTTGAAGGATCAGGAAAATATAAAGTGGGAAAACGAAGTACTTGAATTGAGATTCAATAAGGTATGATTCAATTAGAAAATGACCTTGTAGTTCAATGCACATAAATTTTCTCTTAAGGGCGTTGGACCCAAGTGTTAAGCTCAAAATTCCATTCTTCATTTTACTCAACGAAAATTATAGATAAATATTTTTTCGTTCTGTAGCACTAATATTTTTTCAAATATAAGACTGCGTAAAGAGCGAAAAAATATTTAATTTCGTTACTTTTTGCATAAAACGAAGAATTCAAAATCTAACTTCAAAATTCAATATTTTCATTTTACATAAAAAATATTTGAATTAGATAATTTCTCGCTCTGTACGCATAATTCTAGTTAAAAATTGATTAATTCTACAGAGGGGAAAAATTCCAAATTTAATATTTGTTGAGTAAAATGAAGAAATCGAATTTTTAGATTAGAACTTGGCTCCAACACTCTTAATTTTTAATTTTCTGTTTTCATTTTTAAAGTGTCAATCGGAGCGAGATGAGCTGCATTGCAGATTTGTTTCTGCTATTTTGGAACTGCAACAAAAAACTGGACTGAAAAATGTTCTGTTGGAAAAAAAAATGGAGAAGTTGACGGACATGTTGGAACAGAAAGAAGCACAAGTAAGTGAAATTTTGGCTGCTGCTAAACTGGATCCTGCAGCTGTAGTCAATGTCAACAAAAAGCTGGAGGTACGTAATATTGTTTTACAGTTTTTGAATGAAATTATAAAAGATATATATTTTATATTTTTGCCTTTTTTACCAGGAAATGTTGAACCGGAAAAATACGGCTATACAAGATCTTCAATATGAACTTGCAAAAGTCGCCAAAGCTCATGACGATATTCTGGCGACATACGAAGCCAAATTGCAAGAGTATGGAATTCCGGAAACAAATCTAGGATTTCAGCCACTGAGAAGCAGGATGGTGAGTGGTAAAATTGGATCTGGACCAGCTGGCCTTGTCACTGTTAATCTTTAAAAGTGAAAAACTTCCTCTTTATGAAAGAGGAAGAAATTCAATGTTATATAGATATCAATGATACATAAAAATACTTGAACAAATTAAAAAAAAATGATAATTACTCTTAAATATATAACGAAAGATTTCCATGGGATTAAGGGTGTTGGAGCCAAGTTATAATTTAAAAATTCGATTTCTTCATTTTACTCAACAAATATTAAATTTGGAATTTTTTCCCCCTGTAGAATTAATCAATTTTTAACTAGAATTATGC
>CAJFCP010000185.1:249887-263785 GCA_904066005.1 Synergus itoensis
CTGCATCACATGCAGAGAATGTGGACTCTAACGCTCTGCTACCTGGGAAGTATTAATTGTTGATAATATTTTATATGTTAAAGGCGACATTACATGATAACACTGGAAGTACCGTGTCGTGACAAAAGCTATCAGTGGTTACTGCAATGGATCACTTTTAAAGGTGCCAAAAAAACTCAGCATCTTTCAGTAGAAACTAGTTTCGAACAAAAAGACACTGGTCATGTAAAAACAAAGTATGCTTTTATACCCAGTGTAGGAACACATTTCTTCAAGTTAGTATTTCTGAAAATCACATTGAATATATTTTTTATTGGAAATCATATCAAATTTTAACATTTTATATTTCTAATTTAACCGAGAAATGATGGGGATTTTTTTGAGTTTATATAGAAGTAGAACCTAGTTTTGATTTCGAAATGGGTTATTTATTACTTAAAAATTTTGTATATTTTTACTGCTTAGATACAACAACAAATGGATAAAAGTAGATAGGATACGAGAGCAACAAACTATAGATATCCAAATGGGAATACCATTTGAGACGGTACAGCTCACATCTTTTGGATGGGATAAAAACATTTACTTTAATATTCTTGAAGAAGGTTAAAATCTTTTTTTTTTTTTTCAATTTTTACTATAATTATATTTGAATTTATATTTCTAAAAAAGCTTGCAATATATCTTTACTTTCATCTTTAGCCAGGTGTATGGCTTTGAAAGAACACGAAGGAAAAACTATAATGTATACTGCAATGGGAAGTGACTGGAGACAATTTGGTCACCCTAGAAAACGAAGACCGCTGCAATCTGTAATTCTAGATACAGGAATTGCAGACAGGCTGATAAATGACTGTCAAGAATTCATAAAACATTCTGAATGGTATAGCGATAGAGGTCAGAAATATATTTTACAAAAAGTACATTTAACCGGTGTTGACCAATTATGTAAATATGTATATTTCTGTATCTTCATATAGGAATTCCATATCGAAGGGGATATTTACTTTATGGTCCACCTGGTTGTGGAAAATCATCGTTCATTACTGCTTTAGCTGGAGAATTAGAGCGAGGTATTTGCGTATTAAATTTATCAGAACGTAGTTTGACGGATGATAGACTGAACCACCTGCTCGCTATAGCCCCACAACAAACTATAATTCTATTGGAAGACATTGATGCTGTTTTTCTCAGCAGGGAAGAAACCAAACAAGGTATTTAAAAACAATTGATTGGAGGTATAGAATTGAAAAATAAAAATTAACCACAAACATCTATTTGCAGTAAAATCAGCTTATGATGGTCTAAACAGAGTCACGTTTAGCGGATTGTTAAATTGTCTTGATGGCGTCGCTTCTACTGAAGCGCGAATTCTGTTTATGACAACTAATTATTTGGAAAGGTTAGATCCTGCTCTAGTTAGACCTGGTAGAGTCGACGTTAAAGAATACATAGGTAAGTTCGTAAAGAGTTACTGGTGTTATATATCGAAATTCAAAAGTTATAATTTATTTAATCCTCTTCTTTTTATAGGTTGGTGTACATCTGAGCAAATTGAGCATATGTTTCTAAAATTTTATAAAGAGTCATCGCCTGAAAAAGCTAAAAAGTTTGCAGATAAAGTAATGATGGAAAAGAAAAACGTAAGTCCAGCACAGATACAAGGGTTCTTTTTGTTTTATAAAAACGATCCTGAAAAGGTAATAGAGGACGTTCGGCAAATATGGGAACTTACTTGATGTGAGAAAAATAATATTTACTAGAGATAATTTTTCATGAAAAATTGTAATAAAATACGTTTTGACTGTGAAATCTTTGGAATGTTGAAGAGAATATCCTCGAGAGTATTCGAGGGTCTATTTTTATAAGCTCTGCAACACTTCGCATTGCGTGACCCACTCACGGAATTCTTTTAGCAAATAGGTACATACAAAAAGACAGAATGTATGTGAAATGATAAAACAGAAGTATGTTTAGCTACACTTTTTGTTTTTAATAGGAAAATTGAATTGTAAGTGAGGATATCTGTGTTTACAGAGTAAACTTACACCTGAAATCTTTATACATTGTTTTTTTTTTTTTGTCATCACATTTTAATCCTTTTTCTGAATACGTTTATTTCACAGACTATTAGAATGGCTTAAAAAAAAGTTTCTTTAACTTAAGGGATACAATTTAAAATTATAAAACTAATCTCCAATACTGTATGCAACAAATTTGATAGTGGCGATAAGACGTCATTTACAAAATAGAATTGGGTGCGACCTGACAAATCAAAAAAACTTTTTTCTTGAGCTACTCTATTTTTCATCGAGCTTGTTAAAGAGACATTTTACGCCTTAGGTATATAAACCCAATTGCACTTTTGTAACAAAAAATATCCACTCACATGATACATATATGTGGCGTGGAATGAGAAAAGGAAGAATAATTTATTAAGATTATTCCTAGTCTCGAATAATATTATTGTAAAAATTCGAATTTTTTCAATTTTTTCAATTACATACGACTTTTTTTTTTAGAAAATGCAAACTCTTGTAGTCGCTTTTAAAGCACAATAATAGGAATTTATCGAAATAAATATGAAACTATTAACATAAAACTTAAAAACTAAATTATCGATATTGTCTACACTGAGAGACGAAATCACGGTTTGCGCTATTAGGCGTTGATAAGGTTTATAAAATTTTCATATATTGGTGATTCTCCACAAGAAGGTTACATTTGCTTCTCCAGTTTATAATTTTTTAAAAATATATATCATACGCGGAATTAATATAAATTTCTTTTACTTATGAAATTAAATAAATCTATTGAAATACCCCCAAAAGATACATTTGGAACGTTTATCGTAAGAAAAATCATAAAAATAAATATTTTCATCAACATATTGGTAAATTCAATATTTTCTATTATAGATATTAAGAATCAAATACTCAGTAAACTTGTCTCAATAAAATTTGTTCCTAAATTAACAATTATACCAATCATTCTAAAAAAAATCCTCCCTGTAACACAAAATTTTCATTTGGTGAAAATTTTTTTTTTAAATAATGGACTAGACTTATACCAGAAATATGTACACAATTGTGGACCAATTTCATTTAAAATCATGAAAAGAGGTCTAGGTCAGGGTCTAGCTTAACAGTTACCACTTTCTGGAGAATTACCGATATGTATGTATTAATTTACAAAATAGAGTTATAAAATCTCAATACCTATCCAATAAAGAGATCACGTTTCCGTATTAATATTACGGAAATTTTCAAATAGTAATGAAATTGTGACTAAAAGGGAGCACTTATCGAGGCATAGATTTATCTTTACTAAAAACCTACCTACTAAAAACACATTAATTTTTCTTCCAAATGCTTAATGAAGAATCCCTCTTAAAACTAGAAACGTAGTCTCAATACTGGTCGTGGTATGTTACGCATGTCTTACTTGATTCAAAAGCTCCAAATATAGGGTTCATAATTCAATGGATCTGTTTGTTCCATATGACCTGCCTGTGTGTTGTTAGTCACCATACATGATGGATAGACACTGTTTGCTTGACTTGAGGTAGGAAGTCCCACAGCCGGCACCAGTCTACAATCAGGTCTTTGCTGCATTATGGAGCCCATTGGTTGCATAGGCGTTGGGCCTGGAGGAGGGTCTAGCCTGAGTGGATCCTCAGGCATTGGTTGTGAATGAGGGAGTATGGAAGGCGCAGGAAGAGTATGAAGTGGTTGCATTATAGATGGAACTGAAACATAAGATACCACTAAATAGTGGTTACCAAAATGAAATTAGTTAAATTATTGTTTATGAACTTCGCCATTATAAATTTATTCAAGCAGTTTAAGTTTGATAACATACGCGTGTTCTGATTCTGAAACTGCATGTTGTTTTGTTCAGGGATCATATTTGCAGGTGGTGGAACTGTCTTCAAAGGTAAATTCTCGACTTTTTTCTTCTTAGTTGTCCGCTTCTGCGAATCAACATGGATCTGATCGCGTTTTTTGTTTGGGGAAGATTTCTTTTTCTTGTCGCCAAGAAGCTTTGGCTTGTTGGGACGGTTTCCGCTGGGTTGCCAAAGATGGACGGTGTGAACTGCATTGCCCTCGCTGAAACAGTTTGGAATAACATTTGTCTCTTATTGTGCCTTTATCAAGTTAGAAATCCAATTTCAAAAATCTTTTGCTAATGGTATACAAACCCTTGTTTCTTTCCTAACTTCCAACTATGGATGCCAGCTTTATGAAGCCTTTCTCTAATAGTGTCGACGCTGCATTTCAGTCCTAAAGCGGGTGCAACATATTTTGCAGCAGTTAACGGATGCTGTGTTGCCATTGCAATAATTGCCTCGTCTTCTTCTTTAGTCGTTATTCTTCTCCGTCCTTTTCTCTCTTTCGTTTGAACGTTTCCTTCTTTATGCCAACGTTCCAGCCACCTTTTAACTGTTCGCTCCTGCAAGACAAGATTTATAGTAATTCTCATTAGAAAATTAAAAGTTTAAAAGATATAAAACAGTATTTACGTACAGATCTATTGATCGCTAAAGCGATAGATAAGGTCGAAAGTCCTGCTTCCGACATTCCAATCATCCGATTCCGAATTTCAACGCTGGTTTCCAGCGTTCCTTTCACTTTGCCACCTTTCTTTTTCCGTCCTCTCTCCGACTTCTCTTCTGCATTTTTTGACGAGTCTCTCGCTGAACCATGTTTGTCGTTTGACATTTGACTAATATCGTTCGAGCTACTCGAATTTGAACAACCTTCAGAAATATCTTGTGAACCAGACAAAGAAGTTTGGGAAAGTCGTTGCGACTGTTGCACTTGTTGTTCTATACTGTGATGATGAGGATGGATATTTTGTGATGGATTTTGATCATCAATTTGCTGACAAACTTGATGTTCAGCCTCTTGCTGTTGTTCAGGACGAGAGTGAAGTTCCTGGTGAGGATGAAGATGCTGCAAATGTTGATTATGTTGCATTGTGCTTTGTTGGCCCTAAAACGTAAATACATAATTGTAAATAAAAATACTTCATCATTTCATAAGAAGCCTTTTTTAACTTATACCGTAAATTTAATCAGGTTCTCTTTCGATAGAACCTTTCAATTTTAGTCACCTGTGAATAATGATGACTACTCTGGACTAAGTCTAGGGGCCAATTTTGAGGAACGTTTAGTCCTGAGTGATGGTAAAGAGGTTGTGGTTGCTGAACTAGGTCCAGAGTACTTGCAAATATCACTTGGTTGGTCGATAATGCCTGAGAAGGCGTTTGCATTTCATTACTAGATTGTTGCTGAACGTTCTGCTGAGGAAAGACGAAGTTAGGATGCACAACTGGTTGTTTTAGCGTTTCTGCAGGTGCGCCATCACCAACATAAAGATCTTTCGCTCTTATCTTGCGAGGCGCCACTTTTTTCTTTGGAAAAGATCCACTTTTTTTAGTTTTATTCGCATCTTTCCCGCCCTTTTTCTTCCCAAGTTGCGTTCCTGTAGGACGCCACACCGCTTGCTGAATAGCTGCTCCGTCAGTGTCATTTCTATAAATTGATATTTGGACATATTAATGTTATTAAAGCTTAAATCTTTACAGTAGGAGAGGAGGTACAGAGGAAAATAGAGAGTGCAGTATATTTTGCAAACAACTGACCCTAAGGGGATTTTTTGCATATGCTTGCGAGACGGACTCCAATTATGAATTCCAGCTTTATGTAGTCTTTCTCTCACTGTGTCGACGGAACACGAGAGGCCTAATGCTGGAAGTACAGCTTTCGCCGCTGTTATAGGAGTCTGTGTCGCAAGTCGAATGATGGCTTCATCCTGTTCACTAGTAGTGGCTCTTTTACGGCCACAACGGTCCCGTGTCTCCACTGTCCCTTCTTTATCGAAACGATTTAACCATCTCTTTACTGTTCTTTGCTGAAATTTTAAAATGAAAATATATTATAAATATTTTACACATATTAGTATATGATTACAGACCATAAGATGGTAAAATCAACTCATGCCTGCACATACTATTATTTTTTTACCCTATCTGTACACCTCATCAACTCTCTAAATGCGCATTAGTTATGTTTATTCAATAATCAATTAAAACTAACTATAAATAGTTTCAACCACTTAAAATTTAAAGACAATAAAACAGTATAAATATCTCAATATTTTGTACTTCATTAATAATTAAATAATGAAATCGACTAGAAAATCTATGACACCTTATAATATTAAATGATCAATACTTTTAAAAACTAATACTGCAATGCTTTTATATTAGTTAATTTCCATTATATTATATATAGAACAAAAGTTAAAAATTTGATCTTACAGAACAATTAACGGCGGCCGCGATTTCCCGCAGACCCAGACCCGCTTCATACATTCCCACCATCCGATTCCTTAGTTCAGGGGTGGTTTCATGCACACCCCTTGTTTTTCCCATTTTTTTTGTTAGAAAAACAAATTGATATTTTTAAAAAACGAATCCTTTAATTCAAATTCCAATTAAGTTTTGATGTCGGGGAAAGAAATGGAGCAACGTGACAAATAGTGGAGCTCTACAAGTGTGTTCTTTTTCTCGAGATTCAATTACGCTCTTTAGTTATCAAATTGAACAATCTCCGAGCTTGTTTTTCTCGATTTCACATATTCTAAGCCGCACATTCGGCTTAGAACGATGCGCGTTACCGACAACATTGTCTACTTGCGTACGACGCCGATTGCACTCGCATTGGTCGACAAAACACTTGTTACTTTTCAATTCCTTTAGCTTTACAGCTAATTTTCACAAATTTACGTTCACAATGCCACTTAAATATCCAGTGTTAACTTTTTTCTTTAAGAAATTGGACGAAAACACTTGAACTCAGGCGAAACAGATTTGCAAGAAGAAAATGCTCCAGTCAATACAAGTTCAGCAGCTGTCAGTTCTGTTTTATCGATGGTAGAGGGTCTAACCTTATAACCCACCTTAACCTTAGGTGGGAAGGTGGGAAATTGACAATTTAATCAAATATATAAAAATATCCTTTTGGCACACACTTGAATATGCATTTAATTAAGTTTTATTTTGATCAAGATTCATTAATTTCAATCTAATGGATATTTATATAAGTTGAAATTTATAATAAACAATAAAAATATTTTTTAGCATTTTATAATTACCGTTTGCTTGTTCATTAAAAGGACTTTCATGCCAGGACACGCCAGGACCACTTTCCTCAGTCATTTTTGTAACATAAAACTTTAATGCTGTCACCACATTCATCTTGGCTGATCTTGGCAAATTATTCTCTTTTTGCAAAGCGTCTGTTACTATCTGTTTTATTTGTCAGAAATGACGGACGTACAGCTAGACATTCGTGAGTTCATCACGATTGGCGGGAAAAAAATCGTGTTGCGAAGAGTTTTTTTAATTACACTCGACTCTCCCAATGATGAACAAATCCAAGCCAGAGACCCTCCCAATGATGAAAAAATTTCTTCTCTCAAATGTCACATCAGTTGCGCATGCGTATTGTGTATAATATAATATTTTTTAGCAGTTTAAACTGCCCGCCAATAACAACCAATTAGATGCCGAGTACAATGACTTGCGCAGTGGTATCAAGTGAATATTGCAAAAGATTTTGTTCATCATTGAGAGAGGAATGCGTTCATCATTGGGAGGTTTTCATCTTTGGGAAGTTCATCATTGGGAGAGTCGAGTGTAAGTAAATATTATCTCCTCTTTATTAATATCCCCGAAGGGATTGTCGTCGTCAAATCCAGACATTTTGTGTTGAAATGCAGTTTATTAACACAAGTTCTTGTAAGAGCACAAATTAAATAAACTACCAGCGGTTTTAAAGCCGACTATCCATCGTTCTTGTATGAAATATTTTTTATTTTTCATTTCGAGGGGGGAGCCCCTTTATGCCCACGAGGCTACTTTATCGACGGCCCTGAGACTGCTCACTGACTTTCCGTTCAAGAAATTCTGTCATTGGCTGAAATTTGAATCGCGCGCCAAATTTTGACCAATGGCAGTATTTCTCTAGCGAAAAGCCAATGTGTGCTGCTATTGGTCAAAATTTGGTGCACGATTCAAATTTCAGCCAATGACAGAATTTCTTGAACGGAAAGGCAGTGAGCAGTCTCAGGTCCGTCGATAAAGTAGCCTGGGGGGCATAAAGGGGCTCACCCATCGAAATGAAAAATAAAAAATATTTTATACAAGAACGATAGTTTATTTAATTTGTGCTCTTACAAGAACTTGTGTTAATAAACTCCATTTCAACACAAAATGTCTGGATTTGACGGCGACATTCCCTTCGAGGATAATAATAAAGAGGATAATATTTACTTACAAACTTTCTTTCGCATTTAAATAATTAAAAAAACTCTTCGCAACACTCATCTGTAAATGATATAGCGTTTGAAATCTGAAATATTGATTTGAGAGTTGGGCAATGGGCATTTTATCTATTTTTACATGCATTATATATTATAAAAATTAAATTCATTATCATAATTTTAAATTTCAACTATAAAAAACTCTGTTTATTTTATTTTAATATTTAACAATATTAAAAATTCCCGCGCCATATTCACATTTTCCGCGGCCAAATTCTTCGGAAAATTGGTCGTGTGAATATGAATATGTAGCCTCATTCATAACAGCTGATGGTATTTTGCTTCAAGTACACGTGGTACGTGGTACGTCAGTGTACGTATTGCAACGTTTTGTGACTTATTCATTCAGAAAGCTTGCGATACAGTAAACAAATGTTTATGTTAGTAATTTTAAATCAATAAAAAACCCTAATAGATTAAATTGTTTAGATACAAAATTGATGAGGTGCTTGACATTGGACGAAAGAATTAAGAGAATGAAAATTAGTTGCATGTGGGTGTACTTGTTTTCATCACAATGCAGTTTCATGTATATATACTTTTAATTTTTGTGTATTTTTACATTAATGTGTTTGCGGTTAACGAAGACTTAAAAAACAAAAGTGTATTTGTACCGACTCGAGAATGGCAAATTGTGGATAAGGGTAAGTGTATTTATATGTATATATGTGTTTTGCATTCATGAAGAATAAAATAATGAAAAACAAGAAATTCCCAGCAAGGCAGGTTGATGCATGATTTTTTTTCCTTGTAGGAACACCAATTCCAAAAGGTCTGCACGTGCGACATAACTTCCAAACTGGCAAAACCGAAGCAAAATTACTTGATCCTGATGAGTTTGACACGGAAAATACGGATGATAAACGCACCAGATCATTAGCAGTACATACAGACCTAGAATTAAAAGATGATGAAAACTCCTCAGAAGAATCGATAAGGTCTTCCCCTCTGGAAATTCCAATTGAAGAACTGAAAATAAAATTGAAAAAAATCAAGTCAGATGAAGCTGAAATGACGCAAGATGTAAGACTATTTTCTTCTGTAAAAAGTTAAACATAGAATTTATTTAATTACTTATTTTGTTGTCTATTAATTTTATATCAATATTTTACTATCATACACTTATTCGTTTCAGAAAGAAAAACAGGTCAAAGAGAAATTCAAAAGTTACCAAGAGTTAAAGAAAGAATTTGAATTTCTCAATATGAATATGTCAACTGAAATGGAATTATTGAAAGATTTTTTTGAACGATTTATCATGCACAAAGATGCTTTGATTCTGGAGACACCTGATAAGTTTAAAATCAAACAAATTTTAGATATATTAGATGACCTTGAGTATCTGATTCACCAGATTGATAATGCTCAAGTTTTCACAGATATGGGAGGGTAAGTAATAAATGTTTATGCAATCGTTTTTAGGACAATCATTTTTTTCATTTGTTAGACTTCTTTTTCCCTCGGTTTGCAAACGATTTCTATTTTTTACAGCATGACAAAGATAATCAGCCCTTGTCTAAATTCAACCAGTAACGAAATCAAATTAGAGGCACTGCGACTATTAGGGGCAACAGCACAATCCAATCCCAAGGTACAAGCAAAAGCGTTAGAAAGTGATTTAATTCAAAAACTTTTGCATATGTTGAGTACAAATAGTAACGTGGAAATAAAATCCAGATGTCTATTCGCCCTGAGTTCACTCCTTCGTCAATTCCCAGCTGCTCAAAAGGTTTTTATTGATCATGGAGGACTAGAAATATTCGTAAAAATCCTGGAGGGTAATCATTTACAATCTCAAACGAGAGTATTAAATCTAGTCAATGATTTGCTAATAGAGAGAAGAAATATTGCCGAGTTAACTAACAAAGAACAGCGTCGCCAAAGAACGAAATCATACGAAATTACGAATTTTGAGCAGAAACTTTTGATACATGACTATTGTAAATATCTCAGTAATTATACGGAAAAAGTATTTCAGAACGTGATCACGAGAGACTTTATAGAGCAGGCTGATGAACTCATTCAACTTGTGATCGAAAGCATGATCACGTTGAACCCTGTGTGTAAAAGCGAATTTATTCACTATAGAAAAACATTGCTTCCATTGATCGATAGTGTATTGACTGCTTATCATAAAGTTAGTTTAGAAACACAGAGAGACCAGGATGAGGAGTCGGCTAATGATCTTATATTGACTTTAGAGAAGTTAAAAGTCCTTTTGGACTACTCGCATGATGAGTTGTGAAACAAGTGATTATGTGTTACAGTTTTTATATAGGTTTCATTGTACATATCTGAAAACAATACTTTATATAATATTTTTCAATAAAAAGTTGCTGAAATTCATGGAATAATGATGTTTATTTACAATCATCGGCGGTTACACGTAGTTATTATACAAATAATGACCAGCGATGCTAAAATTTACATGAAATTCTTTTATAATCAAGTCAAACGAATAATTGTATCATGTGATAACTATTAATAATATTTCAAAATCAGTTTATGTTTTATTTAAAATTTTATTAAACATAAAAATGTTTGACATGAATATCAAAGAATCTCAAATAACATTTTCTGTCACAAGAAGAATACGAGAAAGGCTTGTCTGCTGTAAAAACATACATAGCAGGTAATACCTTGTCGATTTAACCATGCGATATCTACAGTTTGCAAGGGCTCTCTTTTTAAGTAAAAATCACGCAATGTTGGTGCCCTTAGTTTCTTCAAGTTTCTGAGCTAATGCTCGAATTCTAAAAATTAAACTTTCTAGTAACATTTCTTGTTCTTTATTTTTTGTTTCATTTTCATTAACGTACGACGTGCTCAAATTCGTAGAAGTGATAATAACGGAGAAAGATAAAAATACTGTGGCGCGTAAATGAAATATATAATAAAGTCTATATATAGAAGTATTTAGTTAAAGATTTTATCTTCGGGAATATTATTTATAGCAGTACGATTTTGTAAACAATTTAGTACAGATCATAGAAGGCCGTTATTTCTACATATAGAGTATGTAATGCATCTTCGACTATTTAAAAAAATATACTAAGTTCGCCCTGATTTTATTCGCACCCACCGTAGACTAAGCTCGATTATAGAAAAGAATTATCATTTCCATATGATTTCAGCACTTCTGCCAATCCAGGCATGGGCGACAGGCAGTTTATAATTTTCTAAAAAATAAAGAACATTTCAGAAATATTTCACAGTTTTAGAATTAGCCAAGGTAAAGCGAACAAAGTGGCTTATTTACACAATGAAAGGAAGTCAAGAATACATTCGTATATATTTATTATAATATAATTTAATTCTCAATTCCTGCCCTCCCAGTGTTTCACGCTTATTCTTACATTCCACCTTTTTCTTAAAAACAATTTGATAACAAAATGGAAGTCGCAAAAAGAATATTCGCAATATCTTTGGATAGTTTTTTCTCATTTTCAACTCCGAAAGAGACAATACTGGCTCTGTTTATATTAATTTATATTTTCTATACCAAAAATTTCTATAAAGTTCTTTACGTTGTGCCTCATACTAAATAAAAATCAGTCGGAGGATGAACCGAAAAAATTATTCTCGGACGTATGACACTTATCAAAAATATTTTTCGATTCATCTTCAAATACTATTCAAAATATTAAACTGATAAGCGAAGCTTGATTCGAGGCACGAAAGACATACTATTACTATCGTAATTAAACTTTTTCTTTTAATCAGAAAACGTTTCATCGTTAAAACATCCGCTTTCGAAATTTTAATTTTTCAAATGCAGCAGCATAAGAATATTTAATTTTCAAGTATTAAAAATATTTTTTGGAATTGGATAGCGTTTCAACTTTAAACGAAATCATATTTAAAGTATTTAAACCTCGACAATTGAAAATATATTGAAAAATAATTTAAGCGCATAATGAATATAAATATTATATTCTTCATTTTATCTTCGACATCTGAAAACCCATAAGTGAGTTTCTCGTTACTATGTTCTATTGGTATACATGATATTTTTTTTATGTAAGGACATTTTTTACGCCAGCATAAGTGAATAAATTCAATTTTACAAAAGGAAGTACTTTAATTTAAATATATCCTGATTTTTTTAGATTACTTACTTTTTCTCACAAGGTCAATTAGGTACATTCGCATTGATAAAGACGATGCTTTAAACGTCAAGTATGTCTTCGTTTGCTGAAGAAGAATATTTACATTTTGAAGGCGACTCACGTAACCTTACAATAACACATGCAAGGCAAACTCTTGTTGTGGAATTTCCGTGCAGAATTTTTATCATTCCGCAACGTCGTATGAGAAACATTTTTTACTGTGGCGTATACCGTCAGTCGAAATATATTAATTTTTAGTTCGTGACGAGAGAACATTTTTATGAAACTTAATAGAAAAAAGAATTATTAATATGTAGATTGCTTCAGTCGCAAAACACAGTCAAAAACGCCATGATCGTAATGCCAGCGAGAAGAGCACCTAATTGTTTTAAAGATTCTTTGGGATTTGTTTCTTTGAGCAACTCAGGCAAAACTGATACCATGCCAATGTGTAAAAAACCTCCTGCTGTAAATGGAAGGATCCAACATGTTCTTGATTCTGGAAAGCACAAGACAAAGTTTTTTATCGTTACCAATGGAACAATTAGCATTTCAAGTATGAAAAAATTTATTTTTATTTTCTACACAGTAAAAAAAATCTACAATACACTCACCAACTCCAGTTCCACTGCAAAGGACAGCCACGAGGGCCCCAAAAATTCCCCCAGTTGCAGTGAGTAATTGAGCTCTTGCAGCATCCCACCTGTTGAAGCCACTTCGAAGTAAGATCGCGAAGTCTCCAACTTCATGTGGTATTTCGTGAACGAGAATCGCAAATGTAGTGAGAGCACCCAGCCTAAAGGAAATTAAGAAGGAACCGCCGACTGCCAACCCATGTGTAAAATTATCAATGCAATTTGCCATAAGATTCAAGTATCCAGAAATATGCTTAGGCTTATCCTTCTTTCCACAAGTCCGTCTTTCAACCGTCTCACACTTGATATCTGGCTTGACAGAACGGTTTCTGAGATAACCATTTGCACTTTCTAAAGAAGGTGGCACGAAACCATTGGTATGAAATCCATTCTTTAAAACACCATTCGTCCTTGTAATACCATTCTTTTTAAAGACACTAGATACGGATTCTTCCTTCGGATATGTGAGAATTCCATTTTTAGTTGGAGGTTTGAATCCGTTAGAACCTTTATTTAAACTGAATTTTAATTCTACTAGAGGGGAACCTTGCACTGAGTGCTTAACGTTTCTATTCGGTGTGCATAGCTTTGTCACATTATCATTATCTGAGCACATGAGACAATTGTTATTTTCGAACTCTTTCTTGGAAAAGTCATCGAACGACGTTTTGCAGTTTTGACTATGTTTTTTGTCTTTTTCTTCTTGTTCTAGCTCTTCTTCTTCTTCTTCTTCTTCTTCTTCTTCTTCTTCTTCTTCTTCTTCT